>JBBPNX010000247.1:0-26852 GCA_038091155.1 Harrya chromipes | reverse complement strand
GGACGTACGTTTTAACGACGTGTCCGATGATTTCGGTGGCCGTGTCGAGCACGGCATCCCGACTCGACATCGAATTCGGATCGAGGGACTTGACCACCGCCTCCATCAATCGCGGCAGGTGCGGGGACAGAATCAGCGGCCGCTGTCGCATTCCGTCAGCTAAAACGCGTCCCAGGGCGATTCCGACATACCTTGCGTATCAAAATCGCCACCAACTGCATCACGCTCTTCCGTTCCGCGACCGATCTCGGGTTGAGGATGTCTAATGTCAACACCGTCATGAACAGCGCTGTGTGTTGTGTCGCGATTTGCAACACTGCCAAGCGCGCCTGTGGTCCAAAGTTTTGGATGGAAATGTTCTCCTTTCGCATGTTGGTCGCGAGTGCGAAGAGTGCACGCAAGAGGGCCATGCTATCGACGTAGTGTTGCCAGACGTGGAAACCTTTCGTGCAGAGGTCGATGACGAGGGTGCGATAGCTCGACGTGTCGTCATGCAAGTATAACGAGATCGATTTTGAAATGTCCACAAGGGCACTAGGGTGGGGACATCGATGAGTTCAGCCAAGAGGCGCAGGCAGAAGACACACCTCGTTGAAAGGAGACTGTACTTCTCGGTAGCCATGTAGCCACAAAGGAAGAGTGCTAGTCCAGATTGCTTCGAGTCTTGATCAGCAGAGGGCTGTAGACATGGTACTGGGGGTCAAGTCAGTATGATACATGGGGAGGACCGACGGCAGGATGTGCTACTCACAATGATGTTGCCAGGCGTCCACCAACGCGGTGCTCTCCTCATCGGAAAGCTCGACCACGCCCGCATCGAACAAGAGCCTCGCTGCATGACGTAGCTCATCTGTACTCAGAGGTTAGGCGCATGTGGACAAGCGGATCAAAATATACATACTGGACGCATCCAGCCATTGCCGAGCCAGATAAACAACATCTGGCGCTTTGAAGTGTGATCCAACGACAGATGGAAGCGAGGTCGCATAGAATGTTAGCACAGTCTGACAGCTGTCACTGATGTCTGCTGACAGAATGGTCAGTCCGGCGACACATTGGGGGTGCAGGCAACGACGTACCGTCATAAAGCGACATTGTCTTGAGGATCGCAACAATGGCGATCGCACGGGAGGCAGAAACAACTCCCGATATACACCACGCATTCTTGACGTTCTGGTAGTTGTACAAGGTCGTCGCCTGACCGCTTTGGAGCATCTCAATACATGTACCATGTAAAAGCATAGAGGAACAGGACTCACGAAAAGTGTCCGACGCCGCCCGAGGAGTTGAAAGTAACACCCAGCTTGGTTTCGCATACTTCATCAATATCCGGACTCAGTCCAGGGGTCAACATGGTCGACAGAAGGGTGCGGAGATGTTTCAAGGACGAGGAGTGCGTCACGGACGAAACTGGAATGTTCCCAGAGATTTTCGCGTCCACGGCCGTCGACTTCATGAAGCGTTCTAGTGCAATTGTGAACGTGCACACTCAAGAAAAAAGGTTGAGATATCGTCACTCCCGAATTAAATGTATCGACTTACTCGAATCCATGGTGGCAGACGCTTTGGCGAGCGTCGATATCGACGGACATATGTGCGTATCTCTGCCGTCGATTGGTCTGCGAGAAACATGAAGAATTTACTGACAGCGATTGATGGACGATCAACTTACAACTCCAACCAACCCGAGGTACCCAGGACATCTCTAGCCTTTTCAGCGTCCATCGCACGTCGAAACTCGCCTGCTTTGATGTCCCACAGTCTTGCGGAGCCGTCAGCGTAGAGCATAATGAGTAAGTTATGCTCCTCGCCACCTCCATAATGGATGCTCGATAGGGGGGAGGATTTACCGGGTAAAATATACAACCTGGGCTAGTGAGTAGTCATCCCAATCGAATACGATGGGATAAACGTAGACATACAATTCAAACCCGTCCACGGCAATGACCGCGACGGTGCCATCCATAGAGACGCATAGCACACATCCACGCAGTGGACCCGCGTGTTCGTCCTGCTGTCGCACTTGAACAACGTGAAGCAATGGGACTATAAACTGGACGAAGCGTGCGCAGAGATTGAGTTCCCTGACGATATATAAATGAGTGCTCCAACTTCAAGACGGCTTTCTTCTCACTGCAGTGTCCATACAGCAATGCCACCATCGTCGGAACCACCAATGATGAAACGATCTCCAGTTCGCTCGTTGCGGATGAGGTGCAATGAGCAGATACACGCAGGAATGGGGGCGTTTGAAGTCTGCTGAAACAGTGGAGTCTCCATCGGTCTGACAGAAGACGAAGGAGGTGACTCCGAGGGTGACTTTGGGTGGTTCATTGCCAGCGCTGCAAGGGAGGTACGTCGGAGGCGGCCATCACCTGAAAGCATGAATATCACACAAGGGTGACAACGAGGATCATAAAACTTACTATAACCAAATAGCAACGTGTTGTATTCTAAGGGAAGTACTGCAGTCAAAACGGCTTCGATCTCCTGGCGAGAAGTGGTTGTCGGTCGCGAATGCCACAGTCTATGATATATCCGTTCTTGTGATTCTAGCAGTGAAAAGAGGGTTATTTTCTGGCGGCCTGAGGAAGTATGACGTAGTGTGACAACCTCATTCAAGGAATTGATAACCGAAGCTGCCGTAACTGTCCCGAGAGAAATCGTTTGGGTGGGCATTAGCCTGGATATCACAAAAGAGTCTTGAAAGTTCATTTGGCTAAAAATAAATATCGGGAGAATGACCTACCGTAGCCTTGCATCCTCCGAATTACACTCATCCCTATTTCCATCCACCGGGACTACTTTGTACCACCGAGCAACGCTCTGTTGATTTGTTAACCTCACATTGCTCATACAAAAGTGGCGAAACTTACTCCTAGTACCACAAATGTCTGGGTGTTGACGAACTGCACCAACAAAATCCTGCCAACGCCTTCGGGTTGAATTTGTGTGACGGAATGCTCGACTGTTCTCCCATCTGTTCGAAACTGAAAGATCTGTTTGTCCAGGCGTCAGACAACGGCATCCCAACAACTATTCCTGAACGCACCACCACCTCAGTATCTGTCCAAGCAACTCCCAATACACCATCTCTTTCAACAGTATATTGACTGCATAGTCCTCGTATAGTGCAAGGGGTGGACGAAAACGCTGCTTCCCCAACATCTCGTTCATCACCAAACCAAAGACGTGAATGGCCTGTATTTGGCGGAGCGAGACACTCGGACGTCATCCCGTCTGAGGAGTCTCTGGATGCGATGTTGATATTCTCAGAACTCTTGCCACTGCGAGATTTGAATGGATTGGGTATCGTCAAGGCCCCGTGTCCGTCAACAGAATTAACAGAGGAAGATGTCACGGAGCGCGGGAGGGCTCGAACATCGGAACCAGCGACGATGGAAAGCGACTTGGAGATCACATGGCACTCGCTACTGATGTAAACAAAGGACAAGGAGCCTATGAGGAGAATGGGGGAGACGCGATGTTCGAGAGCGACATGACGTACCGTCTACTTCGTTGCGTACTATATCGGAAGCCTTGGCAAAACCCTCAACCTGCCAGTCGCCCAGCGGCTCTAGCCACGTAGAGTGAACGTTGTAAGAGTCCCCCACGTGGAGTTCGAACAATGAGTAACGTGCGAACTTTTGCGCAATATCATCAGGTGAATCAGGAAGGCCGAAAGTCTCGGAATAGTGAAGTCGATATGAAGCACAAGCCAAGATAAGATTCGCCTTCTGTGGAACGCTTTGAGAGATGAACGCGAGAGTCGAATTTCATACTTACTTCCTCGATCCGAACCGACCTCAGCTGCGTCCAACATGACGTATCATTTTGCGATTGGGCGACCCCTCGACACCGCGCACTTGCAACACAAGTACCATCACGCGTGTCAAATACGGACAAATCACTGAAGTACACGTGAGTGACTATCTCATTCGATGAACACGCATACATACCCTGATTCCTGCAGTGCCAAAAGTAAATCTGTCCCTTCTGGAATAATTAGATCGGCAACTCCGTGGGCAACACCGCAACGAGGTGGTAATATGTGAGCGATTAACGTAATGGACTCTTCCTCGGTCTTGTCGTTCAAAACAGTCAAGTAGGGTGAAGGGGGAGCGGAGCCCGATATAGGAGTAAATACAGGCGAATTCGTGGCAGATAGAAGAGATTTTGGGTCGTCACGTCCTTTGCTTGAACCCGGACTGACTGGTGAGAGAGTGGAAGGTGGGAAAAACGGTGATGGAGGAAGCGGTGGAGTGCGTTCGACGACAACTCCTTTATCAAAACTAGGCAACAACGTGTCCACAATGCTCCGCTCGCGTGGTTTGTTGGCAGTGCTATTCTTTAGCAAATCCTTGAGCCGTTCGGATTCGTCCTCGAAGTCAAGACAGCTTCTCGAGGCCTGTACTTGTTCACGGGATACACCAGAAACCACACGGGAGCGAGCAGAGGGCTTGATAAGGGCTTGATTCAAGGAAAGAGATGAAGGGGATGGAGGATAGGCCGAGTGTCGACGAGAATGCGTCTGTGACCTGGAAGATGGAGAAGACGGACGAGGTGCGGAATGTGCGGTCGTGATTGGCGTAGGAAAATGTGTGCGAGATAGAGATGGAGGACTAGTTTTCGACGAAGGCTCACCAGGGAGAGGGGTTCCGAAAAGATACACCGAACCAAGCTCCCCTCCAATCGCAACCCCGAGAGAACCTGGTGATTGGCCTGAACGCCAAGAAATTATACTAGAACATCCCTCGTGCATGAAACACTGCTCGGCGGCATTCGCTTGAGAGCCAGGTTGGTTTGTTGGCAGATGCAGACATGACGGAAGTGTCAATGGCACAAACATGGCAGACGACGCAAAGCAGGGTCCAACTGCAGCCAATTCGGGTCACAATCGGGTTTGTATGCCCTTTGAGAAAGTTCGCAGCATGCGCTGGCTGAGGGTTATTCAAGTCTGCTCATACGTCGGTGGGGGTTCGGAAATGTCCAAATCTGGTAGGTGTTTGTTTGTTTCGGAGGCCATTGCCAAACAATCACTTGCCTAATTTAGATATTACTTCTCATCCTACCACCCGCCTCTTGCAATCTGGGCGAAACCTTGTCACGGATGCTGTCCCAATCATTTGCAGTTTTCAGATGCGAAGCTGTAACGTCGTCATGCGAGAAGTTCCAATCAACAAGAACGACCAATTTGGTTCCCAACTTTCGGTCAGTTGATGTACTGCTACCGATGATTTCGGGCGTTCGGTGACCAGATGCTTTTGGGACGATGGATTTAGATGATGATCTCTGTGCTCGGCCATTGGTTGACTAGCCGGTCTTACTCGAGCTCACTCAGCAACCACTGTGCGGCATCGGTTTCAAGTGTTCCCGATCATCCCGTGACGGAACGCCCATAATATCCTTGGGAAGACGTTTCACACTGGAATCCGAATCCTTCTACGGACTGTCACATGCGACATCAACATATGCGTTGATAAAGTTCCCACCGCCTCGATTCCTCCCTTTATTCCCGCAGGACGGCTAGCGTCCGTCACCGCACCTCGGTGTAACTTCCCTGACCATGGGAAGCGTGCTGAATTAAGAACGAACTCGAAACGCGCCCATCGCGCTCATCCAGGATCGATGTCTCGTGGAACAATAATACATGGTTCTCTACCTCTTAGGAGTGATACATTGGGTCAGTCTATTGCTTCAGCACCCATTCGGTCCGAGGACATCTCAACAGTACTGGCTGTAACCTTGCAGGTCCGACGCGCTCGATATTCAAATCAATTCGAGTACATGGAATGGTTCACAGGAGTTTTCGTACCGAACAGAAATGACGCGGCCCTTGCCGCGCTGCTTCCAGTTCATCGTCTTCATTACTGTAAGAGTCACCGCGCTTCCCCCTTCGCCTGCCTGAAAACGATAGGCTTCTTTAAGTTCCTTCCGGTGTGAAGCTCATTTCAGCTATTCACGTGCCTTCATAGGAGCTACAGTACATGAACCGCCTTCGCCGTTTCCCCTCCAATCCCCTGCAATGGCGTGCGACTTTGCAATTTCCAGCAGTCCTGCTCCCATTTGCATGTTCAGCGCCTCGGGTTCGAACTCACACCGACTGCGTCTCGTGTTACGCCGCGCGCCACAACATCCCGACCTACACGCTCAAACTCCGGACATTTACCCCACATGCCGTTCCGGGAACCCAACCTGCGCCCCTGCTCGTGTTTACCCAGTGGAGGCGCACCCTCCTGACCCAATGTGGTTGACGCCACCGTGTCCTTGTCGCGCGGTCGCCGTTTTGACTCATTTGTTGGCGTTGTTTGCGCCACTTTGCGTGGAATCTAGCCTCTACAGGATAGTCTTTGTGTTGCTGCTTCCGCAACATGTGTCTCAGGCTTCAGTCTTTCATGATTCATCCAGGCACTCTCATTGCCCATGGGGATCGCTGAGATCCTGCGCCATAGCGATCGATTCGTTGCTTCCTTTCTCTTTATTCTAGCCCGGGCCAGCCAATAGTCTCCGAATCAGCGGAATCCGCGAGCATAAAGTACCCGCCGCATAGTTCATTTAATCAGGTCTTGACCCAGACCAAATTATCTTGAAAGAACAGTCTGACAGAAAGTGTCATTCTATCCAAGTATTGTCAATGATCGATACAGATGAGATAAAAAAAGACAGTAGAATCTAGTAAATTAAGTAGTATGTACTGGTGGGATGTAGCCGGTACTTTTGCTCAAATACAGCAACAGCGTAAGATGGTATAACTTATCCCCAAATGAAAAACCCCAAAATTAGCCCTGCCGAAATAAAGTCCTCCATAAGCGACGAATGCGCTCAGCGCGGATGTAGTAACGGGGTTGCAACACATTCGTTCATCTGCGATCGCGTGACTAACAGCGGCGAAGTGGATCATCAGATCACGCGAGATAACACAAAGCGATCAAGACGTACACTGGTTTGTCTTGTGTTTTGCTGCCGGCGAACAGTGATGGGACAGTCCTCGGTCAATGCAGGACTGGGCGAGCGGCGCACATCATATGCCTGTGACACGCCGTTGTTCAGTCGCTATGCGCCACCGACGGCAAACGGGTGACTCACGTTAAGCGCGGCGTGTGCAGGTGGACCTTGCTGCCTTTGTTTTTGAAGTGCGTACTCCATCTGAAAGGAAAAAGTGAGCGCACGAACGAGCGTGCATGAAAGAAACGTACCCTCGCTCTACTGTGAGCCGCTGAGTTATAGTGCATCATGTCGTGGGGCAGCGAGGACATGGTTGGGAGTGCGGCGAGCGAGTGTGTCATGGAAGGGAGCGCAACGAGGTTTTGTGGCGGGGAGGCATTAGAGGAGCCAGAGGATATCGACCTTTCAGATGGGGCCATCGAGGATGAGGATGAGGAGCGCTGATACTGCATAGGTGGTCGACCTTTATTGGAGGTTCCTCAGGATGGGACCCGGGCTTAAATCATGCTGAGCCAAGCGGCGCTCTTTGACAGGGATCTGGGAGGATGACGATTTGGCTAGCGGATATTACCGAAGGCGTGATGCTGGTTAGCGGGGGATGAACGGGAATCTACCATGATGCATGATGACTCCCCGTGGTTTATCAGCGCAACCAATCAAGGGGTACGGGGATAAGGCAGTGTCGTCAGCTTGCTTTGATTCTCCATGTATAGCACGTCTCCGCCCTATTTTGGGAAATCCAACACGTTTCTGCAGCGCAGCACCCGCATGTTGTATTGTCAGCGTTTGAATAGAAAAAAGCCACGAGGCGAGCGCCAGTCCTGGGTAAGGATGAATCGATGGTGCCCCACTCTAGAAGCTCCGTTTTTCATACATAATGGGTGGAATATCTACGATACACTCCAGTGTCCAATCATATCCAACATGTCAGATCTGCACGCACAGCATGTAAAGTGATGGCAAAACGTACAAAGGCACAATACACATTTCGAATGGCACTGTTTCCGCGTGCTACGTAAAGCCGCAGCGGAACGCTGTTTGACTACCATCATCTGGTTTTCCAGAGTGCGTCGAATTGTGAGTGCTGTCCACTTTCTGAGTGACAGCTCCAATCATTTCCGTCCAGACCCCACAGTGTTCGAGTAGCTCCTGCCCAAAAACAGATGTACTCGATTAAAGGAGCGTAGATACGAATGTCTGCGGCGATTGCACGTTGTGGTAAGCCTTTTGCTGGAGGAGACCATGAAGTGACATCAACTTCCAATACTTGGAGCTGGCGTAAAGCCATCAGTGCACCCTGGAACCGATATGACTACATGGAGATTCAGTCAGAGAACGGTACTTGAGAACCATAAAGGGGACTTACGTTTCGAGGCAAGGGCAGTGAAATCGTGCCAATGTGACGGAGTTGTGGACACGCTTTTGTAATTAATCGGAATACATCGATAGAAATGCTTTCTGGTAGGTGGAGTATGCTCAGGGCCCGGAGTGAAGAAGCGAGATGGGAAAGTTTCGGAATGAATGCCAAGACGTCGACATCGGAATTCTTATTCAGGACGACTTGTAGATGCGTGAGGGCTGACCCAACGTGTACAATGTGTTCCGCGGCTGCCAGGGGACCATCATATATTCGAAGCTCAGGAAGGCTACCTGCTTCCAGGTGTAGGGCTGGGTCGTCGACCGGGCCTTCGACGGTGTGTAAGCTTTTGAGTTTATTTTGGCTTTCCAGGAACTTGACAAGATGAGCATCCCAGTAAAAGAACAATCTTGCTTCGAGAAGCTGGAATGGAATATGGGGGATGTCGCTCAAGACCCAGCCGCTGGCCAACGTAGGATCCTGCAGAACGAGAAACTCCAAAGAGCGCATCCTGGACAACGCGAGCTGCAACGTGGCCCAAAACTGCTCTGGAATATCTCGGGTACGTCGACCGTCTGGAATGAAGCAAAACTGGCGAACGTATAGTCCAAGGCGGAGCTGCGATACAATGGATTGACAGGCGCGAAATGTGATCTGGGTATTCCCCGACATGATGATTTCATACAACTTAGCTTCTGCTTCGAGCTGGAGGGGCTTGCACGTGAGACACAGTGCAGCGAGATCGCTGCGACGTGCCCAACGAACGATTCGGCCACAAACGTCGGGCGTGAGGGTGGCAGTAGGTGGCATCGCAGAGAGACGCTGGACAAGGCTGAATGACCTGTCTGAATCGTTCTGGACGACAAGAACGCACGTCGAGGATAACAAAGGCGCGCGTTCGTTGGTGAATGTTAAAGCTTTAAAGTGAGACAGGGTCAAAGCACCAGCGTCACTGGACTCTGCCGAAAAAAAGTGGCGAAGGCTTGTTTTATAGGTTTACGTTCACTTTTTCGTTGTTTACCGTATCCTCATCATCGTCTGCTACACTGAACCACCATGGCGGCTGTCTCTCGCACAGACTTGTTAGCTTGGCTCAACGAACTCCTACAGCTCAACTACACAAAGATCGAGCAGTGCGGCACCGGCGCTGCTTACTGCCAGATCATGGACTCCATCTACGGTGCGCTCGCTGTTTCGGGATCGTTTCATAGATCCTCGTCCTGGATCATATCATCAACCCCATGACCCGCTTTTGCAGGGGATGTTCCAATGAGCCGGGTCAAGATGAACGCGAAACACGAGTACGAATTCGTTGCCAATTTCAAAGTCTTGCAAAACATTTTCAAAGCGAAAAAGATTGACAAGGTGGGTGTGTGTTGCGTACACGCTCGGATGAGTATGCCGTGCTGCGTTGCTCATAGTCGTGTGTAGCCCATACCCATCGAAAAGCTCGTCAAGTGCAAAATGCAGTGCGTACATCTTTGGCTTCTCGCACGATGGTCGCATCGTGACCCCAGATCTGTGTGGCAGAGACAACCTCGAATTCTTGCAGTGGGCAAAACGTTTCTGGGACTCGAACTACGGTGGACAGGGCTATGACCCGGTAGCACGGAGGAAAGGTGCCCCCACAGACACACCAGCCACCATCGCCCCACTCTCTGGACCTCGAAGCACCAGCGGTCTCGGTGCAACAGGCAGATCTGGCGGAAAGACGCCTATCAGCGGTCATCGTGCCGGCTCGACACAGCCAAACGAGGCCATGCAGAGCCTCCAAACACAACTTCGCGAAATGTCCACGCACATGGAGGGTCTAGAGAAGGAGCGCGACTTTTACTTTGCAAAAGTACGTTCCCCAGTTCACTGCCGCTTCCTTTGGGGTGCTTATGCTCCCCGTCACCTAGCTTCGCGATATCGAAATTCTTGTGCAGCAGCAGGTCGAAGTTCTGGAAGGGGCTGGACAGCAGGACGACACGCTTAAGGAAATTCAAAAGATTTTGTATTCAACCGAGGTGGACAACCCCCGCCGTCATATGCTTCCCTTGACTAACGTTTCCCAGGATGGATTCGAGGTCCCAGAGAACGCCGCGCCTGCTGAAGAAGAAGAAACGTTTTAGTCTTGTACGTCATACCGTTGGAGGAAACGTTTACGCCACCCTACACGCCTGTCATATATCGCCTACCTTCATCGCGACTTTGACACGCTCATTGATCGATTCATAGCATTTTCTTCTCAGCTACTTTTTGCCAACTCTTCACAATGGGAGCCTTTCTCGACTTCTGTCATCTCTTAGCCTCTAGCCTATGTTTCTCGCTCTCGTCGTTTAGTTAATTGTTCTATCTGCAATACATCTCATAGATCCCTTGTCCTTGTCTGACGCATCCGACACACTGAGTGATCAGCACATATGGTCGTTCTCGCACATCTATGCTTTTAGAAATAAAGGCTACATTCATGCTACACAAATATAGGTGTTCATAGTCCAATCCGTGACAAATAATAGACAGGAAGAGGCGTGTGGTCATCGTAGGGTCTTAACTCGTCATCCGACATTCGGTCTCCGTTGGTGTCTAGACGCGACAAAGGAATCGCCGGTCAATCATCAATTTCGATATCAATAAGAGAACCGAGCCAAGTATCATGCTCGATCCCGCAACTGCGATGCTAGCTGTATACACCCCTTGTTGTCGTTGCACCAGTGCCCCGGCGATCGGACCCCCAAAGAGTGAACTAAAACAAAGAGAAGGCATCCGATGAGACGGACAGGGAGATAGAGGTGACAAACGGGACGCACGGCACCGAGATGAGCGTGTACAATGCGCCAATACGCGTCCCGATCTCACGAATGTCGGATATTTGCGCCACGCATGGGGTGATGACCGACATGAACGCTCCAGACAAAAACCCGTAAAGCGCTGCAAAGGCGATGATCGTAACGAGGTCTTGGCCCACCAACCACAAAACGAGGCACGAGAGTCCCGAAAGAAAGGCCGAGGGGCAGAGGAGATTGAACCGTCCCATCTTGTCGGACAACCAGGCTGGTGCGATGCGACCAAGGATCCCACCGGCATTCATGACCGAGAGAACACAGAACGCAACATCCGAAGAGAAGTGTAGAGACTCGGTGTAGTTTGACAGGTAAAAGTAGGGTGTGAACATGCCTACGCGGCGTCGGAATGAGATTTGGGGAGCACGATAGGTTAAAGTAGGCACACCTAGGCAAACGAAGAAGGAACCCAAGACGAGGAGCAGGAAGCGACGGTCCATGATTGTCCGAACGTTCAGTACCAAACCCGTTTTCTTGCTGATGGGGTGTTGAGGCTGCACTGTAAGAATTGCCACAGCACAGAGGACGGCGGTCATAAGTGCTGAGATCCTGACCGCCCATCCGAAACCAACGGTATTGAAAAGGTAACGAAGTAGCATTGGGTAGACGACTCCCCCTAAGTCGGTTTAAGTAATGATCCGCAATAAGACGGAGAATACATTACCACAACCAGACCCAGCTGACACGATGCCAATAGCAGTAGCACGATACTCGGTGAAGTGCGTCGCCACACAGGCCATTGACGGGTAAAAGCTAAAAACGTTGTCAAATTGGTGTGTCCGGGTGGAACAGTGAACAGGACATACACCAGCGCGACGCCACAGCCAAATAGTATGCCTTGAGCGAGTAAATATTGATAAATTTGGACGCAGACACTGGTCAGGACAAGGCTGGAAACCAGGATGACCATCCCGGAAATAAGTAGTGGTGTGGGACCATAAAGATCGAATAGATAGCCTATGGGTCCGCCCTGAGACAAACCAGTCACTGACACGCCGCTCCAGCAGGACGGTCGCCGTACCATGAAGAAAAACATCCACAACTGCAAAGAGCCTATCCACGATATGCTGAACAGCGAATTGGATATGAGTTGGTGGGTCGAGTACCACGTTTGGAACGTGCCAAAGGCGTTTAGTTGACCAAAGGAGCAGAAGAGGGCGAGGAATCCCCCAAAGACCGCTAACCAAGCTCTGACTTTGTTGTGCGTGTCGTGGTCCGCGGCGGATATCAACGGCGTCTCCGGCTGAAGGGTACTGTTCCTTGGAGAGTTTTCGCTCGTCCCCTCGAAGCTCGACTTGCGCGTCGGCAACGATGGCTGCTTTTCGACATCAGCCATTGGTTTGATTGACCTCACTCGATGGGACGGAGAGAAGAGGGCACGGGGGAGACGCAACGGGAACTCCGTTAGAGAGTGTACAATCTATAAAATAGGCCACGGATACGACGTCAGATCCCACTGTATCAATAGCTTCCCGAAGAGAGCGGGAACAGGCTTCTGGACTACCTGATATCGCCGTCTTCATGGAGATACAGCTCCGGACTCTCGGCGGGCATTGTACGAAAAGGCAGGACGGATCGGGCGGATCGAAGCAAGCAAACTCCTTCGTGGTAATACACGGGTCGAGGCCACTGCACGGCCCTAAGACTGGGATTACATGAGTCCAAACACTGAGCCACTGACTCTGAACACACCTGGATGTGCCTCCTGTGACGGGTGAACGTGAGGCCGATAAGCCGTAAGGAAGGTGCGATCAAGCCAAGGTTGCCGCATCCGCAATCCGAGAGTTGCTGTAAAAATGACTCATTTCAATGACAAGATGACTCTTCTGAGCAAGCTTAGGCTACTTGCATCTTCAATGCATCCGCCACAAACGGAGTGGAACGTGCTTAATCTAAGTACCCGAGGTCTTGTAAAAGCCAAACAGAACCCCGAGAATCGGGTCATGGGCATAGAGTGGGAACGGAGATCAGTGGATACAATACCAGAACTGCGAAGGGGGTGTAGGCGAAGCCAATCAAAGCGACTGAGTTAGTGAAAACAGGGCAAGCCTTGCTGCTGGAGAAATGAGTCGAGGGTCCTGGCCACGCGAGGCTTTGCTCCCTGAATTTCTTCAGAAGGGACCTAACAACAAGAAACTGTTCTAAGCTGGGAAAAGATAGGTACATATATGGATTACCGGCGACCACTGTATCCAGACTTGAGCTCCTTTGTTACCGGAAATACGCGCCTATTGGAACCGCACCAAGTGATGGAGGATCCAGTTTTGGCAGTCCTTCGGTACGACAACCATCCAATAATCCGCTCAGTTAAACACCACCGCTTCCACGCAATGTCCTTGCTTTCAGTTCTCGGTAATGTTTAATGGCCTTGTCACGTTCCTCCTCTATCAGAGCTTTTTGGGCCATGCTCAGCACTCCTGACGGGGCTGCATCGTTCTTCATTGCTCCACGGGGAAGTTTCTTGATCACTGGGGGTTCTTGTGCGATATCGTTAAGCCGGCGGGGAGTAGAAGTCGAGACCGCCTGGAATTCCTTGGTCTTATCCCGAGGGTTCGAAATCTCCTCATCCGCGACAACGACCGGCGGTGCATCTGAGCCCTTTTTCGAACTCTCCGGGAGCGGATGACGGCTATTGTCTTTTCCCTTTCCCCGCTTGAGCTTTTTCTGCGCCGCTTCTTCTCTCCGCACTTTGCGCGTCTGTGAAGATGACTGTCGCAGGGCCGTTTTGACGAGAGGCATCATATTATTTTCCACGCGTCTACGGGGCAGTGAGGGGTGTTGTTGTTGGCAACCATTACAGATTTCATATCACACCGCATCACCGCTCACCTGTTGAACTGGGAAATCGTCTCACTCGGTTTGATCCTAAGCGCCGTAATTTCATCACCGTCTATCACATTGGTTGTGTCGTGACGCCTCTTTTTGTGTGGAGGGTTGTCCGCCTCCAAAGAACCAGCTCCGTCTGGGCCAAGCCGCCGCTTCTTCCGGTATTCTCGCCTGATTCGTCCAGCATCGAGAACACGCGAGACCGACTTTGGGACAGGTTCGTGTTCTATAGAGATTTGGGGGGGCAAATCGGTTGCTCTGTAAATGAATGAAGATTAGTGTGGGACAAGCATTTCTCAGTGCCAATGAGGTGATGGCTATCGTGCGCACCGTTGCGCTTTCCTTTGCTCTCTAACGGAGCGTGCGGCTCGCTTATGAGGCATCTGACACGATAATAAAGGAGCTGAAGAAGGTGGAGAGAACCAGGAAACTACAACGTTGCCGATCGCATCACGATCACGTCACGTGCATACAATCACAGAAGGCTCCATTGGGACACTAAGCGCTCCATACAAATAGTGTATATTGTCGACGAACCAGCGTCAAAAAGCATGTTACTCTAGTTCCAGTACAAGGTACCCTCCGTAGCCGTCCACCTACCGAGCACGAACACAAAGCCAGCAATCCCCATGACATAGGCAACAAGGATGGCTATTTCCCGCAGCGTCACAATCAACATGGTGAAAAGGAGATATAGGAACGTACCTAATTTCCGGTCTCGTCTCACGCTGACATCATGACTAGGTTGAGGAACGCCCATGATATTGCAGAACATGTGCGCGCTGATTGGCGGGAATATAGACCCTGTGCGAAGGAAAAGATACGAGCAATAGAAACCGAACAGGCTAGTATAGATGAATTGGATCACTAGGTCATATCATGAGTGGGTCAGGTGGATAACCAATACAGAGGATCCGACTAGCTTACTTGTGCCAACCGCGGCGCGCTTCATGGCTGCTGGGCTACGTCCATACCTGTTATAGGTTTCCCAGGCATGATGTACATGTGCTGTATCAAGGGAGGTAAGCGCATGGTTCCAGGCCTTGTTCACACTCATATGGAAGGCTCCTCACCAGCTCCGAACAGTAAGGGACACAGAAAAATCAATCGCATCCTGTCCACCTGCGCCAAGTGATACACAGAGAGAAGACATGCTCGAAACACAATTTCTTCCGTGATGGGACCCTAAATCGTGTCCAAGGCGTTCAACTCAACACAATTCCGTGCTCGATAGCATTTTAACGACGCACGATTAAAAAGTTCCGTAAGCCCGAGATAGTGAAGAAAAAGGAGAGGAAGTCTTGCTGGAAAGACCAATTGCACTGACCAGGCAATGACCTACGCGTGAAGAGTGCATAGAGTGGTCCAAGAAAGAGCAGAGGAGAAATGAGATGTGGCATAATGGTGGTGGTGGTGAAACCAAGGTGATTGACGGTCGCCTGCAACACTGTCCAGGGCTGCTTGCATAAGTATGACCGAGTCGAAGCCAAGATGAAAAGACATACATGGCTCGCGCTGCCCAACTGCGAGCCCATCAAGATGAACACCACTGCGCAACAAATCACGGTCGCGATACTAACGGCAACAAGACGCGCTCGGATCACATCTGCGTCATCCCTCCAACGCTCCTTCAGCAACTTGGGTCTCTGGTATCCGTAGTCAAGGTATACTTTGGTCGTGTCAAAGGAAAGTCTTGCATTCTTGGAGACATATGCCGAACCGACATAGCATATCGCGAAGAAACCAGCGAGAAGATGTGCAGTGGATGTCGAGATCATGTCCACAAGCCAGAGAGGGTGTTTGAGAGCAAGTCTATTCGCGACAGAATGGTTTTTTATAGTACTAGTGCCACGACCACCAGTTGGTAACTTATGTTCTTTTGACCTTTGTCGATGTCATGAAGACAAAGTGACGCTGGAAGATCGTGGGATACAAACAAACAGCTACAAACAATGATCTTGTTCGTCCCGACCTATTCCGTTGCTCAACCGACGTTTACATGTTGCCCACTCTCGTTCGCCGCCAGTTCACGGGTCTCATTCCCCCCAAGATTGCAACCCCTTCCCACCTCGTATGTCTTCTTCTCTGGGCATGTCTTGCACTGCTAGATTTTTTTAGTCTGCAGGTTCTGGGGAGGGTCTTGCACCCTTGGTAAACTTTTATTCCAAGCTCCCAAAAGGTCGTGCACCAGTAGCAGCATTTGACCCCGAGAAGAAGGCTGTGAACCGACTGGGGCTCGCAATTCTCTTCTTCTTTGGTGTTGGTTACACCATGGACTATAACAGTATGTTTTTACCCCTTGGTGCTTTCGGAACTATTGTGATAAGACCCGTTTTCTTCATCTAGTGCATTTGAGTAAGCAGTCTATCGTGCTGATCCGCGGCCATGTTACATATGCTCACACATTCGGTAGAGTACCACAAGAACCACCCGCACTAACTGCGTCCAAGGAGCTTGTTAAAGTCTTGGTCGTCAGCCAGTTTAATCCATTGTACCGATCGCGAATAGACGAGCTACGTGATTTATCCCTGAAACATGGGCATAAGCATCTGGCTGGCTTATAGAAGGTGAGCTGGGGTAATGGGAACTGGTTACGTTGCCAGACGTCGAAGAGTGGACGCCGTGCGCTTCTCGCGCTATATGGCTGTAATTAAGAATGACTGCTGCTAAAAGCATCTACATCCTATAGTGTCCGAACTGGTATCCGTTACCATGACCGTGATCCGAAGAATTTCGTTGGAATCGTGTGTCCCGCTGAGCTTTGGCTCTACGTCGAACCTTTGCTATCGCATTCCAAGTCCGACAGTTGATACGTTGATAATGCAACCCACCTTATCCGGCTCAACAGGCGGCGCAGTGAGATACTCCTGACGCCACTCTGAACGTCCCACGAATTGGGGTGTGCCTCTTATTCAGGTTCACGTCTGGACTTGACTTTTTAAAGGTTTTTTGGGACGCCAGACGTGCTGACTGGACCACGCCGGCTTTAAAAATGCGAACCTGTCGCTTGTCATATGTATGGGCCGCTGGTTACGCGGACGTTGAAGGAACCTCCGCTAGTGCAAAATGACGAGACTCCGGTCCGCAACTGGATTCTGCGCACAAGCACCGCTCTGTCTCGGTGTTCCAGGCTTCCTTCCAGCATCAGAAAGAGTACACAGCTCCCAGATATTAACGTGTGATGATACAGGTATGGTGCAATGATGCTAATCTGATGTGAGCCGTGAAGATGTGAATGTGAAGATGTGAAAATGAGGATATCATCCGCGCCGTCGGCTCATCGCCATCCGACACTGGAAGCAAAACTCGTTGACGTCGTCTATGGATCGTTGTATCTCTTCGCCAAAGTTCTGTGTTTCACGGCAAAATGATGGAGACAATCGTCATCACCAGGCACCGTTTTTCCACGGAGATCCGATGATTTACCCACCTTGGTACAGTTTGGTTGTCTACAATTGGGAGGATGCCGATAACTGCGTTCACATCGCGTTGAGTCGCAGTCCATGATCGCCACGACAAGATGTCGTTGGAAGTGCTGCTTTGGTTTAGCACCCCCTCCATGAGAACGAAATGGACCGTCATCGTACACCACATTTTAGCCAACGTGTCCCTTCTCTGTAAAGCAGCTTTCAGTCCCGGCACTCGACGGCAACAACCACAGTCCTCACGCTACTTGTTTGCACATTTTTTGTTGGTGTGGGGAAGTCACGGAAGATAGCGGAGGGCCGTGTAGAAGGGGAATAAAGTTGGGGGGAAGATGTGCTCAAACGTCCGGCTTTATAGGTTTTGACCACCGGAAAGCCAATAAGATGTCGAAAACAATACGTAGCCCTCCATATTCGTCCTAGCAGACTTCCTGGGGCATGCGATCAAAGGGTCCCACACGCCAACTTGCTGTATTCCGTGGTACCTCCAAGTCATCGGCTGAAAAGGGCGCACGTTGCTTCCTGCTCTTCATAACTCAAAATGTTCAGCGTGTTCTGTCATGTGGCTGGCTCGGATGTTCCTTTATCAGAACAGTGGCTGTAAAAGCTATGAGTTGAACTGGAACTCTTTGACTATAAGCAGCTGGAATCCCTGAGCTTTCGGAACAAAGATAGTTGGCCCGGAGACCCTGATCTAGTAGCTCCGCGTCATCGTACATCGGCTCCATCTCGGCTGTCAACTCCCATACCCCAATCGGGAGCTTATTCGCGCCAGTATATTGATAATTAGCTCGATACCTGGCACTTCGAAACACGCCAGGATCCGTGGGTAGGCTTACTATTTATGTTTGGTAGTTTTTTCTCATCACGGTGGCGTAAATCATCTCAATGCTATCAGTTTGAACGCCCATGCAAACCCGCACCTTTCCGAGATGAATATTTTACCCGACGAGCCTTGAAGGCCTTTGACAGTCGCTTGTCTGTCTCACGGGGGGGCTGCTATTCATTTAAAACATGAGAGGAGGACGGTCCGCCACTTACGATATCGATATGACAAGGTACGTCGATTGAGGCGGCCGTGACTGACAACGTGAAGAACGTGCTTAGACCATCTGATTTGAGAACCCTGCTTTACCCAGGGGGGCGCACTGCTCATCCCCTTTTCAGGTGGCGTACTCCCAACCACAATTGTTAACTCCTATGGTATGTACTATTTCCCCTTGCAACTTGGCTGCTGATCATAGCTATGCATGTCCATTAGCTCATTGCGGGGAATATAACGTTTAGCGTGTGCATACCGATCTGGCGCACGGCGTGATTGCGCCGTGAGTCACTTTATACCGCGTGACCCACCTACAGCCTGCACGCGTACCTGGTCCAACCTACGATGGCAGAAAAGGAAGTTCTCCGGGAAAGCTGTTCACCGTAAGCCCTAACCGCAGCATGCCCAGGCTGATCATGCACTCAGGGTGCAAGACACTGCCCCGATGCGGGCCCTCAAAAGGACCGACGCCGCCCGTACGAAATACTGTGCGAACCAAGTTCCATCAGAGCTGCCTTGTTGTCAGGTTTACACATCAAAAGACAATGAACCCCTAGTCCTGTGACGTGAGTGAGCCCAAGTTCCGACCACGAGGCCATCGATCATAATATTGCCAGTGAAATCGGGAATGGAAACGTGTGGGGGATATTGAGGCCGCACGTGCTATGAATCCACTCCCTTGGGTCGTTCGAACGAATTCCAGGTACGTATGAGCTAGCAAGTCTCATTTATGGGTGTTGTGCCATCTAAGACCCCCTCCAAAATAAACACGAGAGGCACGCGGGAACGAAGTTGGCAATGGAGCGTGACAACGTGCTGCGATATTCCTGCCACAGATCTGGAGGGTGATGATATCTGATTGAGTCGGAGAATCTTGACATGAGCTGATGTGTGGTTCCGAGCAGGACGGCGCCGCTCTGTGGCGAAGGCACGCTCAGCGGCTTCGCACGCAGTTGTACAAGTTCAGTGTGGGCGCACCTATGAGGCTTGAAATGATAGGTTTACAAACCAAGAGCTCTTGGGGCTGCAACTAACCATGGCTGCGATCCCGCCCACAAAAAGTTGCCACCAATGCAGGGTCCAGTCCGGTTATCCCCATTCAAGTTAGATTGAGCGATAACGTAGCTTTCATCATTCATCGATGATTTTTGATGAAGCGTTGTTGTAAGCACGCCATCTCTCAAAGTTCAACTCGAACCCAACGGGAGAAGCATCGAAGTCGTCTCTGAGGGGACCCGGCAAATGCCGTGGCCCGCAAATAAATTTATGGGCCAGCTTCACTCCGACGAGTTCTGAGCACCCTGGCTCAGCGTCATAGCGATCCACGTTCAGTGAGATATTCCTGAAACTACTTCGCTGTCCTTATCGATTGGGTTATTCATTTTTTCATCATTGACGGACACCTTGATAGGGCTTCTGGTTCCCCCCCTTGAAGTAGTACTAACTAGCCATATCTTTTTGGAATCAAAGTACCAGAATTTCCAGAAACATTTCCCTCATTCCGACACGCATACAGGTCTAGTCTCGGATAGTTTTGACGAGGCAAATGTCTGCTCCGAAATTTACAGTTTCCCTATCAGAGGTCGCCGAGGGGGAGTCGCGCAGCGCGAAGCGCGTTATCGTCCACCCAGACAACCTCAAGACCCTGAAGTTGTGTTCTGGCGATGTGATTGCCTTATCGCAAGCTGATAACGGCAATGCGAAAAAGGTAAGAAAGGGCGGGGCTAGAAATACGTTGCCGCTACCACCTGGGTTTTTCCAAAGACTTATTTTCCCCCGCGTGATAGGACTTCGCTATTGGAGTCTTGTGGCCATCTATTGACGTTGCACAGAATGGCAAGTATTATATCGTGCGATCATGTCACCTCGTTGCTAAACTTCCGTCATCGCCGTTTATTTCCTCCAGCTATCTTGTTATCTCCTTCCTTGTTCCTCACGGCACGCCTTCAGGAAGGCAACCAAGTGCAAATTTATCCCTTGCATGGAAAAGGCACCAATAAGGACAATCTGCTCCTGCCGTCACTGCGCGGTGCTCAAGAAGCTGGATACATTCGTTTACGGGAAGCTTCCAAAGAGTCGATTCTCCAGAGCGCTCGGGCCGACATTTCTGACTCTGGGAAGCGAAGAAACTGGCTTGAAATTTTATTGCGCGAACATCTTGGTGAGCGCTGCACCGATATTTTCACCAGAGTGTCGTGACTGGCATGCTGATCCATCTTAATTGAATGTTCCTTAGTTGGGTTAAAATTTATTACAGCTTCCCAGATTGTACAAGTTGTATATGAAGGCCGACCTCGGAGATTTTGTATCGATGCCATCTCTGCGCGTCCACCACCCGGGACAGGTGACCTCATGGAACCCATCACCGAACAGGTCAAGTCACTGGGCTTGCATTCCCAGCCAATTTTATGGACAGCCGGATGGGATACATTTGTCTGCATCCTGGAGAATGATACCGATCATCAGATCGATTGTCCGCACAAGGTAGGCTGTCGTGAGACTTTTCCTGACTCGGCATCCCAATGACGACTACTTACACGTGCGTTCCTATCCAGTCAGATATCAAGACCCTTGAGCAAACAACGTTATCTGATGCCTACGTCACCGTCGGAGGTCTCAACAAAACGATTGCGGAGATACGTGATTTAATTGAGATTCCTCTCACAAGGCCGGAACTGTTTGCACATTTTGGTGAGTCATATCTGGGAGATACTCATAAATCAACTCACTGCCTGTGTGATTATCTAGGTCTAAAGCCACCGCGGGGCATCTTGCTCCACGGCCCACCAGGAACAGGCAAAACGCACCTGGCACGTGCCATAGCTGCGTCTACGAGATCTTCTGTTATCATAATCAACGGTCCGGAGCTGTCATCGGCATATCACGGAGAAACTGAAGCGCGACTCCGAGAGGTCTTTCGAAATGCGCGTGCCAAAAGCCCGTGTATCGTCGTTTTGGATGAGATCGATGCACTGGTCCCACGACGTGAGGAAGGTGCCGGTGGTGAAGTAGAAAAACGGGTAGTCGCAACGTTGTTGACGATAATGGACGGAATGGAAGATAAAGAGACCATCGAAAGGGTTGTGGTCATCGGAACGACGAATCGACCAAATGCGATTGATCCGGCCCTTCGGCGGCCAGGTAGATTTGATAGGGAGTTCGAGATCGGTAAGCATCAAACAAATTCTCAGTACCATGCGGATAGTGAAAGTGAAGTCGGGGTTTTCTTGTTGCTCCTTGGTTATATCAGGTGTACCGGGTGCCGAAGCGCGCTTACCAATCCTCGAGGTTCTGCTTGCTAAGACTCCTCATTCCATATCGCAGGCGGACCTTCGTTCCCTCGCATCCCGTGCACACGGGTATGTCGGAGCCGACTTGAGTGCAGTTATTCGTGAAGCAGGTACACTTGCCATCAAACGATGGGTGAACGCCAACGCAGCATTGGGCTCAGGCGAATTAACAATCCCTCCTTCCCTGAATCTCACCATTTCAGATCTCTCTGATGCACTGCCGAACGTTCGACCATCTGCCATGCGCTCCGTCTTCCTGGATACGCCGCCCGTCAGGTACGCTGATGTTGGCGGCCAAGGGAGCGCTATACAGAAACTGCGCGAAGTCGTCGAGTGGCCACTTCTTCATCCCGAAGCATTCGAAAGACTGGGCGTACGCCCACCCAAGGGTCTTCTTCTCTACGGACCACCTGGATGCAGCAAGACAGTCCTTGCACGTGCTTGTGCAACAGAGAGTGGGGTTAACTTTGTGGCTGTGAAAGGACCCGAGGCATGTTATCAGACTAGCTTTTTCCAATTTGTCGCTGATTGGGTCCTTAGCTTCTGAGCAAGTACGTTGGTGAATCCGAGAGGGCAGTTCGCGAATTGTTTAGAAAAGCTCGTGCAGCTTCGCCATCCATCATATTCTTTGTTTGTGCCTCTCTGCCCATACAATGTATGACCGCTGACTGCTGACTCCTGGCCATTGTGATAGGATGAGATCGACGCACTCGGTACCTCGCGATCGGACTCGGAGGGAGGAGGGGTGTCGGCCCACGAGGGCGTGCTGACGAGCTTGTTGAACGAGATGGATGGCGTTCAAGAACTGGTCGGCGTCACTATCATTGCGGCTACCAACAGACCCGATGTCATGGTAAGATCGCCATGCAGTGTGATTTTGTGGCCTAGGGTTTCCTCAAAGTCTCCTTCTCCAAGGATTCGGCGCTGATGCGACCTGGTCGCCTTGATCGGATCCTCTTCATCGGCCCGCCGAACCAAGAAGGCAGGGAAGAGATTCTACGCATTCGGACACGCAAGATGAACGTCGAATCTGGGTTTGATGTCTCCAAAATCGCTGCTATGGTGCGTATAATATACGTCCAACGTCACGTGCTTTTGAATGAAATGACCCAGGCGGAAGGTTGTAGTGGAGCGGAAATATCAGCGCTATGTCAAGAAGCCGCGTTGTTAACGATGCGCAAAGACATCCATGCAAGCCACGTGAGACTCGATAACGCTTTGTTTGAAGAGATGTCGAACTTCTCATCGCATTTCGTAGGTGCCGCAGGCAGCCTTTGAGGAGGCCGCAATGTCAATTCGAAAGCAAATCACACCTGAGATGACGAGGAAGTACCATGATTGGAGTGAAAAATACGGATTGCAGAGTGTATGAGGGTTCAGATGAGTTGTACAACATTCAAGTTATTTGTCTCGGAGGTTCTACCTTTTACCGGACCTCGTCCCGCACTTTGAGGCACAAAGTTTCGACTTGAAACACAAGGGTCTTGATCTGACGTGTGTGCTGCAAAGCTGAAGCGTGGCTCTTTTGACAGCTTTCTTTGTTTTCCAGCGATCCTGCCTGTGACAGTCGGTCACAGTGTCCGAATTACCGACTCCGTGATGCAAGCTCAAATGTCAGATCTATCATGATCGATGATCCTCGACCCCAACTAGTAGGGTCTTCGACTTTGACGTCCATGCCGAGGTGATATTAGAAAAGGGCGCAACACATCATAGATTGCCCTTTCATATCATCGCGGGACCTACCACCACCACACACAAGTTCAGAGAAACCTGATTCGGAATGAGCCATTCGGAGTTCAAGCCAACGCGTGTCTGTACAAGGCGGCGGCGTTGCTTGAAACAATTCTTTGTTCGAAGAAACATACATGTCTCGGCAAGTATATAATCTGGACGGTTCCCCCCTCCAGAATTGCTCAAGCACCAGTAATATTCATCATGCGGTCCAACATCGAGCGCGCCATTGACGCTCTCGTCACCTCCAATAAAGACATAACGCTCGCAAACATCCTCCCTGTTTACTTTCAGGAAGCAGGCTTCACGAAGATGACCTCCGACGCGCCGGACGAGTATCCGACGCGCCCTAACGCATCCCGCGCGGTCTTTGGAAGGGATGTCTTGGGGATCTCCACGGAGTACTGGTCGACCAAGTTTGTCTCGTTGAACTACATCTCGTCCAGTGTGTGCGATAAGTGTGCATGTTGCATGTTCAATCACAAGTTAGACCACCTCAAGGTGGACCTGGGGGCGCGTAAGCACTCACGTCGCCTTGAGGACGAAGGGCCGGGGGCAGAGAGGGACCCGGTTCCGAAGCGTATTTGTAACAATGTAAGATCCTTCGTGTGGCGACGATCTTGATGGGAGACGTTGATCGTTTCATTGTCCGTCATCTCATTTCGACAGTGAAGGACGCTGCGTTCACGTGAAGCGGGATGTCGTGACCGCAGGCTTGCATCCTCATGCGCCGTTTACTAGTGCGGTCGCACTGTGATTGTCGTGGTGCCTTCGATGACTCGCTGATGTCTACTGGAGGATGACGTGGTCATGTTGTGAACTTACCTCCTACCTCCGGGCAGCGGTCTATGTAACTCTCATGTGTATGATGATTTTCATGCCTTGTTCATCTGTGCTTCTCCCATTTCTTTCTTGCTTTCTTCTAGAGGTAACCGATCATTTGTATGTCCTTGCAAGTTGTAGTACGCACGTCACGCAAGTAGTAAAAAGAAAGTCGATCAGGTGCCGCGCGGCAGGCATTTGTCGGCGCTTGAAATTCGGAAACGCCCACACACAGTTTGTGAGTTCTGCGGCCCCCCTCCGCGAGCGCTTGGTTGTAAACTCCCAAGTCACTGCAGTAGTTGCTGATGGGTCATGATGCATGATGACCGTGCGGGCTCCGACTGGGCACAACAGCTAGCCGTTGAGCGTACCCCGCAGCCCTATCTTTAATTGCCTGATGCTCACTAGCGTCCCCGCGACGTCGTTCTCTTTGAACTTGATTCAAACCCCAGTATTAATTGGCTTGTCGAGGAAATTGCCACACCTTCGGTGTAGCCTCATTCCCTGGGTAGAAGCATTCTTCATTCTCGTATGAACCAAGGATGCCTTTCTGATTTCAAGACGGTCAAAGAGGAGTTCATCCTGCGCTGCGAGGCTAAAACATTTCAAGCGTCACATGTATCTTCCACGAGCGTGTTGGGCCATGTCTCAGTTTCTTGGTGAGTCATCATGTGTGTCCTGACAGAATTCATTTCACGTATCTTTCAACTGACTCGACAGTAGCTCGCAATATCGGCCGATTATTGTTTACTTCGTTTTTCTCCGTGGGTTTGTCATGTATGTATCTCATGCAGAAGGCCACTCGGGGAAATCTCATTTCGGTGCGGACCTAATTATTGCCGTGAAGTGTTCGACGGCCGACACCACTGGCGACGAGGCTACGTCCGAGCTAATCCGAACCCTAGCCCGTATGATGTTATGCTCCATAATAGTTGGTCCGAACTTTCCCCGGTTTACCGTCGTCCGCATGTTAGACCAATCGTAGTCTGAACTGGGAACACGTTCGTGGATGACCAACTTATAGGTAAGTAATGGCAGAACGTCGGTACCATTGGTGGAGCAGGCCGACGTTTCACTATCCGAAGGATAATTTTCACCGGGTTGGTCAAAAGTGTATTCTTATTGCTGTATTAGCATATCGAACCAGTGACTCACGTTCCAGATACTTTCCAACCAATCGCTGTTGATTGGAGGAGTTTTCCTTGTGATAATGAATCTGGGCGTCCGATTGGCAGCTAGTTCGGAGATCCTCGGCGAGACTACATACTGCGTTTCGGGCAGTAGTTTTGTCAAGTAAGTACGAATCAAGCTGTCGTTCCCTTGTTGATAAACTTCCGACACCAGGTGGGAAAACTGATCACGGCGCAACAACTAAACATTATACATGCTTGGACTTGGACTACATAGTACAGGCGACGAGCAGACTCTGCTCTAGTAAAGCAATTCGTCGATCATGGGTACGAGATTCTGTTCCAATCACAAGATTCTGCATGACACGTGCACATCGGCGGAAGGCAAGCTCATGACCAAGGGATTCACATCCGAACTCGCAAGCATCCGATAAAGTCTCGCCCAGGATGATGCCATATACCCTGTTTAGCCATACCGGAGAATGCGGATTGGTCATATCAGGTGCTTCGCTTCGGTGAGATCCTGGAAGGATTGATTGCTCGGGTGGCCGAAAATGCTTTGTGTGAGAAGCCGATGGACAATGAGATTGTCAAATCCAACCACACTTGTCAGACCAAAATAACCGTCTTATTAAGTACAAGAGGGAGTGAGACCTCGTCGCCCGCCGTGTCGCCGACCGTGGTACCTAGACTGACAGGATGTGAGTCTACTCACCCCAAATACAAAAACAACATGAATCCCGCACTTTAAGCACGGAATGTCACAGGGAAATTAGAAGACCTCGTCAACTACCCACGCGCACGAGCACGAAACCTGTATGGACAGTTACTGTTGGTCCCGCGGTGCCAGCCAGTGTCCCGCCGAATGCAGTACCAAAAGCTCGAGCACGCCGCGAGTCGATCTCCATGCGCCGATTCAATCGGTCTCAACCTGTCATGCGCCTATAATAAGTCACGATAATCGAGAAAACTTACCATGCGGTGCACGGGCCAGCTTGTAAACGCGTAAAAGGATTCCGTGTCGTACGCAGGTCGCTGGAGCTGGAACTTGCAATTGGTGACATTTACCAGCGGGGCCTCGCCAGTTGTCCAACCAGGCTGGCACGCTCTTGGTTCCGATTCATGCCTCAAGTTCAAGTTCTCCCCTACAACCCGCTTCAAGTGCATCACGGAAAGGATCGTACTAATCCATTATAGTCCAATTTTTTATTGAATGCAGCAGGTACGTCGGTCAACGTCATGTCGGTAGGCAAAGACGTCCTCCTTACTAATAGTGTGACGCACAGCGCTTCAAAGGATGTCACCAGCTTTGATATTGAACATACTTTGGTAGGGGATGATCGCGTGAGCAAGAGAGACCGTCTTCAGTTCCTGGGCCCGAAAGGTCCAGGTCACTACATTTGTCACACATACAGTACGTGGCACAGGTTCCGTAATCATGCCAGCTTTCCAACGG
>JBBPNX010000246.1:0-26867 GCA_038091155.1 Harrya chromipes | reverse complement strand
TGCAACAAGGCGTGATCTATCGATCTTCCGGTCAGATGCCGCACTGCCTGTGGTTCTGAATATAATATATCGGCTACGAGAATGGCTCGAGAAGCAGAGAGTGCGCAACTGAACAAGACCAAGAGGTTGACTGGTAAGCCTTTGATACGAAGAGGTGCGACGACGATGAACAGGTGTCTTCACTGTGGACCAGTATTCCGTTTGCTGCATGGCATTCGCCTTGTTTACACGTAGCCCATATCGCAGTTGGGTTCCGCACGTATGAAGGGGGCGTGTAGGGCTGTGGGGGAAACCATAAATTCGTGGCTCCAATCATGGCTGAAAAAAAACCTTTTCTGCAGTGTGCACCACTCGTACAGGATGGCGGTGGTAACGTTCGCAACAAGGTGACCGCGGTGATCTTATTTACGACAATACAACGGAGATATAAATCGGGGGAGACTGGGCTGCCAGTGGCCATATGTGATTCTGTTTGATAGGAGCCGCCTTCAAACATACGCCTGCCGAACCTTGCAAAATTTTGTGGAGATAGAACTGAGGGTTCTTGTGTTGAAATACGCCATGGCCCTATTTATTGGAAATCGATTTCGAGATTTGCTGCGAGAGGGGTAGTCTGATTCTGAATGACCCCCCGGCGGAAAAGCATCAAAAACATCTTGACTGACCTACAATAGTTGTAGGCGAGATATCACAAACTCGAACACACAGAATCTGAGTGCAGATCGTTTGCTCTCGGATTGTATCCGTCGTACCATACATGGATTTGAGACAGTGCCTAACCAGAGAAAGGAGTCCGGGCTCTCGAGGTAAGGAACTTGATGTGCCTGGGTGACTGATGACACAATTTGACATCATGTACGGTGACTTGCAAGGACAACATTGGTTATGAGGAACTACACGCGAAAGGGGATGGAGAAGCTGTGAACGAGACCAGACTGTGACTGCGTGTTTGGGTAGTTGTGGGTCGGAGGTAGGTCGATCAAAAATTCCCACCATCCAAACAACAACACCACTTGCAGGTCGCGACACATGACATACACAATACACAAGCATGTCGAGCAGTAACGGTCCCAACGACCCAAGGGATCCGTCGCGGGAGACAAGACTGGCTCTTCCCAAGTCTTGGAAAGCAGAGTCTGTCGGTGAGTTATTAATGCTTTTCATCTAACCGGGTATCGAGGCCTTGAGGACTCGAATTTTCAACCAACTCTCGTTGCTTTATAGATGCAATGGAATCAATGGGGATGTTCTTCGCTGGGATGGTGATGGTGACAAGAAATAGGTACGTTGATGTATGTAGCTTGCTGGACACCTTTGCTCATCCTTGCTCACCCCTCGATGCATCGTGTTTCAAATAACCGGTCCGTGATTCGTTTTGGGCAAATGGACATGGAGATATCTGGCATGGCCGGTACTCATTCTTACCATTAACGGTGTCGTGAATCAGCACCCACTGCGTGCCAAGGAAGGCGGAAGTATGCCATGGGCCACCCTCATGTGAGTTCCTAGCGTTGTTCTCCGCATAGTTACTCCACACCCGGATCATGGATTTCCATTAAGAATATCTGGATTTTTGTTCCACTGGTGTGCTAATCAAAGTCCACGTTACGCGTCATTAATGTTGACCGCTCCTTTTATTATTATGACGTTCCCGAGCGCTTCGCCATGGCATCATTTTTGGCACTATCGAGTTGCGGAACCCCATTCTGGGGATGCACGTCATCGGGTGCGCGACACATGTTTGGGAGCCTTCCTGTGCGGATCCTGACTGGTCGGGTGTGTGGTGACACAGCTCTGCCATCTGCGCCCTGCGTGTTTCTTGTTTCCGTTCACCGACGAGTTGTGCGACCCTTCACATGATGCTGACCGCGTCTGTTCTCGCAGGATGGCGCTATTTGCCCTCGTCATCTCACATGCACCACTTTTCACGTTCACCGATCCGACTGCAGGAGCAATACGGTTTTCATAGAGATGGACCTCGTGTTGTGTAGACTGGATGTATATATACTAGAGGATCATGTAAATTATCGTGAATATTAGTTAGCCCCTGATTTTGGTCACGTGCGAGGTGGGTGAGGACGAGATGTTTTATCTCGAGTTTCTGATCGTTATCGTGGTCGTTGTGCAGCATGTCGACCATGCCCGCGACACCGCCATACAACCCCACAACATCCTCGACGTCCTCAGCATGCAGTCCGTTTCGTTCAACCCGCTCGTGCTCATCGTCCTCCACGTCTTCAAGGCTCAACAGTACCCTTTCCATGCGCGACGGGTCTAAGTTCTATTCCACTCGCTTCCAGATTTCCCCGACCATCCCCAGGACCATCCACCATCCATCCTGGATCAGAATCGCCCCCACTCACCCCACTCCCTCTTCATCACCCTCCCGGAATCTCTACCCTGCTTTCGACTTCGACTTGCTCACCCTTGGCACGCTCGACACCACGACCAAGCGCCAGGCCCACCGTCTCACCCTTGACCTCGATTTAAATATTTCTTAGACACTGGACGTGCCCACTTCTGCTTCTTCTGCCATGTCCTACGTGACTGCCGCTACACCTGGAGTTTCCCCCCCTCCGAGCCCTGGCGACGACGACGTGTTCCGAGCACAATACCCCTCTGTGGCAGAGACGTCTTCTAGACCAAACACAGAGTTCTCATTTACCTTTACTTCCTTTCCGGATCCCGATCATGCAGGCCCTCTTCACAATCGAATGCCACCCACCCGGATAGCAGCAGATCATCGGCTGCGGACTCTGATCTCACTCTGCTGTTACACCCAAGGCTCAGTGTGGGTTATATGCAAGAAGATGCTGTCTCACATGGCATTGCTGAACAGCGATATCTCCGCTCCGCCGTACCTACGCCGTACTATACCGTTCACTCTACTCCAGAACCAGAGCTTGTCGATGACAGGCCAAAGGCCGGACCATCCCGTCTGCCTGTTCTCAATACCAACTTGATTGGATTACATATCCCAACTTCTCATAAGCCGACCCCTCCCATTCATCTACCAGAAACCATACCATCACTATCACGCGATTCGGCGTCTTGGCGCCCACCATCACCCACACCCACAGCAGACTTTTCTATGATCTCCGCCCCCAGCAGTCCAACTTTCTATTAGTATACCTCCCAGCAGGCCGACGACGCTGACACGGATCCATTCCGCTTCCCCAACCCTCGTGGCAGCTCGACATTGCCGTTTCTTCGTTCCAATCCAACCTCACTCGCAAGTCCATTCCATTTCGCTGTGAATGGGCGAACACAGAGCATGAGTGCCAACATGGGCTTAGGGCCCGCCATGGGCAAGCCCAGACGGGCGAGGCCTGGAATATCCCGCTTTTGGGAGTCGATTGCCTCTCCTGCCAAGGGTTCCCCTCAACCTTCTTCCATGCCTCAGGATGCCCACCTCCCACTGATTCCCGCCACTCGTACGAAATTGAGTCCGATGCCTGGCTTTTCTGTTCGGAGTAAAACTTCACCCATGATGGGTGTTGGACGGAAGCTCAAGGAAAAGCGTCGCACAAAACGCGTGAGGCGAGGCGTGCTTGAAGTGGATACTGATGTAGATTACGGTGCCCTCGATCCGCTAGATGGAGAGGAAGGTGAATTGGTTGGTTGTACATGTACCGGATGGGGAGATGGTGCGTGTGTGTGCGGATATGGATATTGGGATGACCACAATTATGGGCACGAGCTTACCCAGGAGCCGGAGTGCATTGGTGAAGGAGGTCAGGTTAATTGTTCAACGATCTCGGCGGCATCAATGTTGACACAGCCATTTTCTTAAAACAGTTCCGAAGATCCCGACGCCCCTTACCCGGCTACCCCCCGAGTTATTTCTCCAGGTTCTTTCCTACCTACCACTACACAGCGTCCTCGCTGTCTCCGCAACTTGCAAGGCATGACATTCCCTTGCCCTCGACAACGGCGTCTGGTGGGGTCTATGGCAAGCACGAGAAGGCGCTCCTCATATACCCAATCCCGCCCCCAGACAAAGTTCAGACCTTTGCCACCGCACCAAAGACTCCTTTGGAGGTTTTGGACGCTGATATTGAGGCATCAAAGACGAAGGTATCCACGGACTCTCAATACCTACCACCGAACACGAATATGACGGCGAACAGTGGGACGAGCCGAGAGGATGGGCCGTCAACTTCGATCGCGCTAATATGAGACTCAAGGAGACTGCAAGGCTTGGATATGAGGGTGCAGGTAAAGGGGTGTTCATATACCCTTGTGAGAAACGTCGAGAAGATGGTCAGATTTCGGATACTCCTTCTGAGGGAGGAGATAACGATGAGCTCGAAGTTGAGAAGCAAGAAGCGCCGCTGCCGGCGGAGCCGCAACCAATATCGAGACAAGCCCCTCTCATGCTTGACTGGTATAAGCTGTACCGTGGTCGGTCAGTCCTTGAGCAACGGTGGCGGGATCCCGAAGGAGAACCTCGATGGTCACAGAGACAGGTAGGACATTGAATCTTCGCCTTTGCCATGACTTGACTCTTGTCGACAGTGTTTATTGCCTTGATTTTGATTCGTCACGTATCATCTTGGGTTCACGAGACTGCACGATCAAAGTGTGGTGCATCAAGACCGGCAAGTGTGTTGCTTCCTTTGAGTGCCATACAGGCAGTGTCCTGTGCCTCAAATTTGAACGTGACTGGGATCTGGGCAGCGATGGTGTCTGCCGTGGCTTCATGGTCAGCGGAAGCAGTGATTGCACAGTGTGTGTCTGGGATCTCGTCTCCACACCTGTAGGTCCTGGTCGACAGAAAAGCCAAGAGGTGCGCGTACCACATGCCTAAGACCCCATGCGTCACTCACTAGTTGTTGCAGTGCACTTAGTTTGCGCCTCTTCGGGGAAGATGTGACGATCACTGCACGTGAAGCTAGCAAGAAAATACTTGCGACCGCAGCCATGTCAACTGCGATTCAACCCATTGAATCCTAATCAGAGCTTGAACAAGACGACAAGGACGATGATGCAGAGGAAGACGAAAACGATAACATGGGTGCAGAACAATAGGAGGTAGGTGTATATGTACAGACCAGGCAGCAACTTTATGTATAGCAAGACAGTCCAAAAACGAATGCGAGATGCCAGAGACACCGTACAGCAGCAAAGCATCGACTGTACCCAGGCATTATCTTCTATGCGGGGTCGGAATGTCTCGACGCATCGACGGAGCTCCTCAAGTTGTGCGTCCGTGGAGGCATCCTCCATGACGACATCTTCGCCATCGATGTTCGAGGTAGACTCAGCCCAAGTTCGGAGGAGCTCTTCAACGATCTAGATGCCTTCCTCCGTCACCTCGTCTGAGTGCTGGGGCTCAGCGTGCTGGCCTACCGCAAAGTCCTCGAGCGCGTCCGCCTTGTGCTTGGCCAGCTATGAGGTGCATAAGACAATATATTTATAGGAATCCAGGCAGAAACGCACTTTGATGACATTTTCGGGGAAATTCGATAACTGGGCTATGTGGATACCGAAGCTCTGGTCTGAGACACCTGGTATCCCAAGTCAACATACGTGCAAGCGTGGCAAGTTGCAAAACAAGTGCGTACCGGGATGCACCTTGTACAACAGGGTGATATCCCTCTCCTGTTACCCTTCTTCCTGTCCAACGTGTGCGACAACATGCAAGTTCTTCACGTGAGTGATTTCTTGATCGAGAGCTGTCAGCTAGTGGAAGTGAGTGGCAAAAAGACAGAAAGCCCGGATGCTTGAAGCAATGTGTCTGGCAATTCATGTGTATTAGCGCGTCATGAAGTTGGAGCACATAAGCACACTCCGAGATGGCCCATGCGAGACCAAAACCATCGTATGTTGAAGTCCCTTTGGTTCAACCATGAGCGCGGGAGGTAGCTGCCAGACAATGCAATTCTCTCACCTCTTCCCAGTTCATCAATGATGATTAAAGAATCCATTGACGCAGACTGCAACGAGTCAATCCCCAGTGGACGAGAGTGAAGAAATGACCCACCCTTAGAATCCACGCCGTTTCGAGCATCTCAGCCATAAAGGTTAACATGCCTTTCAGCTGTGAGTCGCCGGCACTGACACGACACAGGATTGAATCGAATATAGGAAGGGAGGCCGAAGAGCAAGGAACGAAGCACCCCGTCTGAGCCATAAGAGAGTACCACCATCACCTGCCAGATGTACGTGCTCTTTCCACCCATATTAGGTCCGGCTATAATGAGGATGGCAACAATCAGCAGAGCTCATAAAGCACGAGGTGAACTGTACTAATGATCAGGAACTCTCCCTCTTCTTTGACCATTTCAACATCATTAGGAATGAAACCAATCTCGTCTTGAACCTCGAAACATGCGTGTTGTGCATCTTTCAGCATAAGACCACTCTCGCCTTCATGCATCATGTCACGGTCCAGATCAACCATTAGACAAAGGAATGATCAGTAGCTTACCTTTCTCAGATACGTTAGGCTTAACATAAGGTTCCGGGGCGTTGACCAAGACATGTGCAGAGCTACGAACAGAAAAAAAATTAGCACAGGTCCAATGAGAGTACTGGGAACACACCTGACAATGACACCCAGGTGCGCGAGGACATGATCCAGCTTCTCCAGAACAGGAGTGTACATTGCTGTACAACTCGTTGGTCACTTCTCCACATAAACAATGGATACTCACAGGCAATGGTGACAACTTCTTTTACAAGACCGGACTGAGTATGTTGACATTCTTCGTTTGCCTCTTGATAGCCCGTCGCGAGACTCTTCAACGTCTTGGTCGTAAAGTATACGCCAGATTTGATTGTTCCGAGTTCGATGTATTTCTTGCTCTTCCCAATGACTTTTGCATCCTGGCCCTCGCAAAGCAGGAGAAGAAATCAGCACAATTGATACGCTGGGTTAGACCATGGACCAGAGAACATACATTCTTAGTCAGCCTGAAGCATATCCATACATCGACGAATTTTCCAAGTGCTGCTTCTTGTCAAGTTCGAGCCCAAGATCCTTTCTGGCCGCTCGGTGCTTAGCGTCCAATCCATCCCTCGCCTAGTCGGACAACTTATTGTTTCAATCCAAACCCCTAGACGACTTACCTCCATGAATCGGGGACTGCAATATTGTTTGTGGTGTCGGTGTCGGAACTGGCGCTGTGGAGCTTTGCAGGGCTCGAGAAGGGGCTGATCGGGGGGAGAGGCGAAGAAGGTGGTAGGGGGCTGGAAGGGTATTATTCGTCCACTGGAACTGTGTCTCCAAAGGGGGCGATGTCAGGAGGGTCACCTGATGGGCCCGGACGAGTGGGACTGCTCTGCTCTGCAGGTATGGAGGTAGGGTTCTCGAGCACCTTGTCAAACAAGAGCTTCTAATGAATCTTCTCTTTGTCCAAGGAAGAAAGCCAGGTGTTGTACAGCACCGACACTGCGAGCGACGTGAGGAACATGATCTGACCGAACAAGGATGCTTGTGAGATCAGGAGGAGCTGGGTGATGCATTGGACGACGAAGAGAAGGGAGCACCACCGGGTGAGATTGTAATGGCTCTCGCTAGAGAAACGGAGCGAAAAGCTGCCGCGGGTGATGTATTTGACCACGCCTTCTGTTCCTTTCAACAAGACGATGTCCTTGTCCGATATAAGGATTCTGTCGCCAGCGGGTGATCCTTTGGCAGGCTCGGGGTGTGTGAACAGAAAGTCTGCTGAGCCCAGGACAAGGCAGGATATACCGCTAGTGATGATCCCCACTAAAATCAAGGACAACGCATACAAGTCCTGGGAAACAGCGCAAAGCGCACATGAGCCAACGCTGGCAACGATGGTGGTACTCGAGAAGAGGAGGGTGGAAGCACTGGCACGTGCTGGTCGCATCTGAGAGGCAGGTGCCTGTCCGAGATCGACGGCAGTAATCCCAATAGGTTGTGTCCTCCTTCCCGGAACCGCCTTCCCTTCCAAATCCCAGGCGGCACATTCCTTCATCAGAAGCGGCGCCAAGTAGCTCGTCTCCTGGATGGCAGTCCCAGAGTGCGCAGCACGGAACTTGGGTCCCTTGCAAGCATCCAATTCGAATAGCGTTGTGGGGTCTATGAGTACAATCTGGGACTGTGACTTTGAGGAGACATTGCAAGAAGTCCGTTTTGCGAACAAGTGGAATCGTTTGGCTATTTGGAAGGATCCAGGGTTATTGTACCAGCCGAGAAAATGTCTGTTCCCGTAGACGTGTATGGTAGCCATAGCGGATATGGCATCATCTCCGCCAACCAAACCTAGAACACCGGAGTTGTCCAGCGAAAAGTGGGGCGGCTTGTCGAGTGAGAATGGAGGTACAATGATGGGGAGCTGGCTGTTGAATGGAGGGACGTCAATGTAAGGGATAAACATGTTTTGCGGCACAGACTGGTCGGGAAAGAAAAGGTATTGAGTGTTGCTCTGCGATGATGGTTGGCTCTCGCATACTAGCTCTTATACCATCTTCGCTCTACCAGGAACGACATGATATATTGCCTTCGAATACACGTATGAATCCGTACCATGGCAAAATCTGAGAGTGAATGTAAGAAAGATTTCTAAGTAGAAGAAATAGGACAGTCGTGGCGTTAGTACAACTTGCCAGTTGGGGTTACGCACTGTCCACTGGAGGTACAGCCACCATTTTGAAGTAGTGCAGTGTTTGCCCAACGTTTCTCAGGGTGTGCAGCGACGTCAGCAGCACAGGTAACTTGCGCGCATACTTCTTCACCTTCTTCAACTGAGCGCCAGTACCAGTCCCAAGATGGCGAAAATGTTCTACCAGCAGTGCGTACTCAGAGCTCAAACCTTGGACTCAGGATCACATACAGGTTGTGCACGGAGCCCTACCAATTGATGCAAAGACCGAAAGCACAGTGTCCAGTGATTGGGTTGCAGCTCGAACCTCCTGTAAGCTTGTGATCTTCCATACGGGTTTACCCCTTTCATGGATTATTTGAAAACAGTGTGCTGTGGGTACAGTCACGGCACCTTGTCAAGAACCACCTGGCTATGTTGGTAGGATCATAGGCTATGGTTGGCCTGAGTCATTTTTGGAGCATCCAGGACAGCAAATGATGGGACACTGGCTTCCTACTTACTCAAGGACCCAGAGGCAGGTGCCTCAGCGTTTGTAAGCAACAATATCAGAATGTCTTCTCTTCCATCTAACCGCTTTTCAGAGTACTGGACCATAACCCTCTAATTTGAGGGACACGAATTTATGGACCAAGAAAATTCAGTGTCCACTGGATGTACTGCAGTTCTCGTCATCCGGGCCAGCGCTGATCCAGAATTGAAAACCTTCGTCAAGGTGAGCAATTCAACGCTTGTATCTGATATATGATAAAACATTTATGGATCGGCAGATCTAGGCTTACTCGTGTGCGATCGATATATAAAAATATAATTGGATCCTCGACCGAGTCCACGATTCCGAGTTGCAACTCAGCCACGAAGGAAACTTGCTGCCCGGATTCTCGAGCGGCTATGAGGTTCAATTCCAATTTAGATCCTCTGCTTGCACCCGTGCACAAAGTTCGTGCCTCAATCATCACCACAAGAGTCTAGAGTGTCCGATCATCGATGGCAACACCGTCTTATCCCCCACCATTGGTGGGAAACTTTCACCCCCTCTGCTGTTGTAAGACGACGTTGAAGCTCTCATCATCGACTACATCATGGATTTAGACAAGCTTTCTGAATCCTTGGCTGGCCCGGGTGCGTTAGCTTCCTCTCATCATCATAGTTGTCTGACAAAGAAATTGTTGTTACCACCGTATTCAATGTCCCCTTCAAATAGATGAAGCCCACCTAGAAGCTGAGAAACTCAGGATGGACTTGCACAAACGGACTCAACGTCTGAGATCGGCAGCTAAATGTGCAGTGAAAGCGGGCAAGGCTGCGAAAAAGGAGGCAGAGAGGCTTCTGCAGGAGGCCTGCGAGGAACGCGCTCGCGCAGAAAAGATGCGAGAGGAGCGGAGACGGCGATGGTGGCCACGCAGCAAGAACTGGAGAGATCACAAAAGACTACTGACGAGCAGCACCACGAGGCTGCCAACGCTCTGGCCAAGGAGGAAGTCGAGAGGCTCCAGGAAGACACTGAGATCATCGCAACGTCCACAGTAGACGTTGCTGCCACTAAGTGGTTCATCCAATATGAAGATGGTTACGTTCATATCTCCATCAGTGGATGCGTAGAAAGTGGCAAGACGTCCCTCATCAATGCACTTGGCGGTCGCAGCGAAGACGTCGATGCTTCGCCTGTAGAGGTCACCGAGGCAATGACACAGTATTCAGATGGGCCATTCAGGCGGTACATCGCTCCCGGAACGGAAGCATCTGACTCCCGTGATTGGCAATACTTCAACGGCCATCGTCTTTACATGTTTGACCGCGTCGTTGTCCGCTTCGACAACTCTTTTATGATATTATCGCGAGCTCGCATTGTATTGAAGGCTGATCCAAGTTTATGAAGGTTGTGGTGGATATGGCTGGGGTCCATGAGTGCTTAGGTCCTTCGTCTTGACTAGTCTAGATCACCCACTCCAGAGTACAATGCACATCATTTTTCCGATCCCGAGGAAATCCGGCCTTCAAGATGGTACAGAAAGCCGCAAGACTCGGATGGAAAGGATGAATCGGAGGAGTACACAGCGTTTAGCGTCGGTATGCCATGCCTCATTCATTCCGATTTATCTGCTTCGCTCGTTTGTGCCTGGGTCGCAAGTTTGCGTCTGTGGAAGGGGTGTGTTTCCTTGCATCGCTGTTGCGAGATTGGCGAGTTGAGCCTCTGCTGGCAATGCAGACGAATGGTCAGGTGGAAACGATAGATGTGAGGTTGGGTATTGTAGGTGACAATGAAAGTCACTCTTGGTATCAAAGATGTGCCCCTCAGATTCGTGAGACGCACTTGAGAGCCATTCAAGTACATCCTTACATAATGGAGTTGAAGTCAATCCATTGTCGGGTTGTCTAAAAGCAGCAATTGCTGGTATCTCCAAGTTGAAAACCACAACCAAGCCCAGCGCTCCGTTATTGTTGACAACCTTCATGTTCAACGATACTCATGATTCTAACTGATACTCGTAACTCATCATTTTCGACTCCCATTCTTCAAAGGATCCACCAACCCCTGTCCAGACACATGATCTACCAAATTTTATTATGTTTGTCGCCAGTTGTCATGCAATACACTCCATCCCCTAGGCGACATCAGCAAAGTTGCAAAACTGTGACATTATGTGACACGTGAGGTGGCTTCGCCATCAAGTGGAGATGATGTCATACTGTCATATCCCATATTTCGCACAAGTCCAACTCTGAGATCTCCGGACCAACTCCTTCACAACTCCGAGATGATCTCGCTCTGAACGCAACTCCTGATCTCTGGACTTCAATACTTAGACCTTCCCCATTTGTCCATTTCATTCTATCTCTTTTTTTACTAGTCTCGCACTGTAAAATACTCCTGTAACCTGTGTCTCGCTTAACAGCACAGCTCCAGTCTTCGTGCATACCTGACTCTACTCCGGTTATATGCTTCCCGTCTTACTCAATCTCTTACCAATCTCTCCTACTCTGTTACTAATCTCCATTTACTCTCTGAGTATATAAACCGTAGTACTCCGACCTTTGTACCCTTCAGTCTGAATATTAGTTTCATCTGCTACTCCATCCAATCTCCTTTAAAGACCTCGACAGTCTTACCATCTGCTCAACTTCACTTTCTAAGTGTTAAGTCATATCTCCGACCCTCTGACCTTTGTCTCCGAAAACCGGGACAAGACTTTTGGCAAGGGCGCACCACATACGGTGAAGCTGACGTCCTTCCGATCAAAGTTAAACTCCGGAGTTCCGGAGTTACACTTGGAGTTGCACGACACTAACACATACGTGATTACCATGTGATAGTTCGAACATATCGTTGTTGTCATATGCACTCAGTGACCTTATATGTTTGTTTTGTAGATGAAATGTGCAGTATATACTTTGTTTCGCTTGAGAAACCACATGATATTCAAATATATGCATAATGCAGACTATAGTGCCCCATACCCCTCTTGAACAAGAACATCATCATTGAGAATTTCGTCCTTGTCTGCAACAAGGGGATCGTCATTGTCGATGATATTGACGACACCATCATCTCTTTCATCATCCTCCCTTTCATTCAAATTCTCCTCTTTGACATCATATTCCTGCTCCTCAGCCACCTCATCAGCATCTGACCTGGTGGCTGCATCAGCAAAATATATGGCAACTTTTTTGAACTTTTTGAGATCTGATCTGACTTTTTCTACTTTTCATTACTTTTAGTACTTTTTGATGACTTTTTACAATGCCTGTGTAACATGGTTGATTGCAAGCCAGTAAAAAGTTCTATGAAAAGTCAGTGCAAAAGTGTGACCAAAAGTACAAAAAGTGCAGTCTGTTACATTTTACATTTTCTTTTCACTTCGCCTTCATCCTTCACCTTCTCTCAGACTACATCTTCATTGCAGCATAGGCTGTTCAGATCTCACTTATGCCAATGCCCTTGACCCTCACTAATTCCATTGTATTCCACAGACATTCTATGTTACTAATTGTGCTCATGTCATATGCCATGCCCTTCGCACAATTATTCATCTCTTCATCATCCTTTGTCATCTTTGCTTATGCTGTTGCTGCACATAGCAGTGCTTGTGCATCATGACAAGTCATTTCCTTTCTTTATCCAGATGACTCCACTGCCTGCCCTAAAGGGCCTTTACGTATATAAACCCTAGATACCCATTCATGTAACCTCAGTCTTGATCCACTCAATCTTACCTGAGTTACTTGACTCCTCCTTGTCGTTGGATCTCCTCCTTCGACACTCTCAGTCTACGTTGTTGACACTTCATCTTTGTTATGCGAGAGCATACAATCACTAGACCGAGTCTGGCTTAGCTGTCAGGCAGCGATGACTCACCCACACCTTAGGCTAGCAAAAGAGAACTGGATCTGAAGGCAGCGATGTCCATTAGGAAGAGGGCCTTGATCCGCAATGCTGAGGGTCTTCGACCGTTAGGGAGAAGTCTCACACCGAGTGGAGTCTTAGAAGTACGCTGAATTGCACAGAACTAGCTAGTGAACATAGGAGGCGAGAAGCACCTTATATACATAAAGAGACGTGGATATGAAAGGAATATGTCTGGATATGGAAAGCATCCAGAAGGAGAAGTGGGGGTCCGTACGGAAGACTGTAGTACGAATACAGGATGTTCCCAAAAGGAGTCATCCGAAAGTGTTACAATTTTCAAAGACTTTTACCTAACTTAATCCTTATCTGAACCTTATCCTACTCTAGGGTTAGGGTTCCCCTTTTAGATACTGGCCCAGACTTAGCCAGATCGTTCTAGATACTGGTTACTTTCCTTCCCCGATTAACCGGATCGCTCCCACACTACGTCATAGATAAACACCTCATTGTTCACACGTGCTGATAAGCACCCTTTACGCTACTGGCTAGCTATTCTTGCTATCTCATTAGTCATGCTTAGTCATAGATAGCCCAACAGTATAAGTACCTGCCTGTACTCTCTGTCTTTCCTCAGTTGTATTCATTTGGTTCTTGGGTTATCCCAGCCGGACGTCAAGGACTAATCCCTCTTATATTCTCCCCTCTTCTCTAAGTCTGTTTGTGCGGGTATAGCGTGACCCCTGAAGCATTAGTGTTTGGTGATTTGACTCTTCGGTCATAACAGAAAGAGGAAAGTGGAAAGCCACATACGAAAGGGGGAAACATACGTAAAAGGAAATATGGAGACCTATGGTGCAGAAGGGAAGGAAACCGTGGTACCCGTAAGGAGAAGCGGAGAGCCACTTCTGGAATCAGAGCCACTGATTGGGATTGCTCTCAAACTGTTACGGATTTCCCTATAGACGATTGGCTATCGGCGACGCCTCTTGAAGGCGACGGCAATGGCACGTTTTCATTTTCTTTTACTCCATACGATACTCCTTTACGCGACGGTTTTCCCGTCCTAGATTCCTACTTTACGTGGCCCGATGTGGACCACTCGATACCTTCTTCGATGATGGGTGGCTGGTTCGAGAGTAATCCCGATCAGTGGCTCTGATTCCGCCAAAGCAGCTCTCCGCTTCCCCTTATGAGTACTGTGGATTCCTTCCCTTCCGCTCCACGGATCTCTACATTACCCTTTACGTATGTTTCCTCTTTCATACGCGGCTCTCCGCCTTCCTCTTTCGGATGACTCCTTCGGGACATCCTGTATTCGTAGTGCGGTCTTCCGCATGGACTCCCGCTTCTCCTTCTGGATGCTTTCCATATCCAGATAGATTCCTTTTATATCCACGTCTCTTTATGTATATAAGGGGCTTCCTCCCCTTCTATGTTCCTTAGCTAGTTCTGCGCAATTCAGTGTACTTCTAAGACTCCACTCAGTGTGAGACTTCTCCCTAACGGTTGAAGACCCTCAGCATTGCAGATCAAGGCCCTCTTCCTAACAGACGTCGCTGCCTTCGGATCCAGTTCTCGATTCCTAGCTCAAAGGCATGGGTGAGTCATCACCGCCTAAGAGTTAGCTGGTACGCAGTCTAGTGATTGTACGCTCTCGCGTAACACGATGTGGACCACTCAATTCCTTCTTCAATGATGGGTGGCTCGTTCGAGAGTAATCCCAATCAATGGCTCTGACTCCAAAGCGGCTCTCCATTTCTCCTTATGGGTACCGCGGATTCCCTTGATCCACTCCATGGATCTCGATCTTATCCTTTTATGTATGCTTCCTCATTCATATGCAGCTCTCCCCTTTCCTCATTCGGATGACTCCTTTCAGAACATCCTGTATTTGTACTATGGTCTTCCATACAGACACCCACTTCTCCTTCTGGATGTCTTCCATATCCAGCTTACTCCTTTTATATCCACATCTCTTTACGTATATAAAGGCGCTCCCTGCCTTCTATGCCCCTTAGCTAGTTCTGCGCAATTCAGCGTACTTCTAAGACTCCACTTGGTGTGAGACTTCTCCCTAATGCTTGAAGACCCTCAGCATTGCAGATCAAGGCCCTTTTCCTAACGGATGTCGCTGCCTTCAGATCCACACTTCGTTCTGCTAGCCTAAGGTGTGGGTGAGACATTTCCACCTGACAGCTAAGCCGTATCACGTCTAGTGATTGTATGCTCTCGTGTAACAGAGACTAACCAAGCTACTCAGTGTCGCACGCTCCTCACTGATCTCTCCTGCGCCCCACCTTACGAATCGAAACCAACCTTTACTTCTGAGAACCCTTACTGTTCCCTAACCTTGATGCAGAACCCTATCAGCTAGATGGCCTAGTGCTAGAGGAACAGAAAGTGAGAGACGCCATCCAAGATCCACACCATCCTGAAGACTATGACCCCACCACCCTTAGCTTTCATGCTTTGCACACTGGCATCCTGTGGGAACAATACAGAGTTCTCCACACTATTATGCTCAGCAGGGTGTCAGGGGTTTTGAGGTTCTAGAAAGTCAGGAAGTCCTCTGATTGCGGTTCGAGTATACTGAAAGTTGTAGCTAAAAGTCGAATGGGATTTTTGGTAGTAGAGGCCGAACTTGAGAAAACGAGTATTGACAGAGATATGAGCAAAACCCGAACAAACCAGAATTCCCGATATAGTAATCTGAACAAACCGGACTCCCAAATATGGTAATCTGAACAAACCGGAGGTTCTGGTATATCAAGGAATGGAGTTTAACATCTAAGGGCTCGAACAGGAAGTCTGTTTGGAGGAGGGGCAAGATAACCATGCTGGTATTGCGTAGAACTAGCTAGGGAACTACTATAGATGCACTGGGTCTTTATACTGGGGGGAAAAGGGGGGCACAAGTCATACAAGAGGATGATGAGGAGTCAGAGTGTCCGTTTGAGGAATAGATCTAGAAGGGGAGATCAGGATCTCGGGAGAAGTCTGAAGATAGGGATGGAGTCCCATTAATCATACAAGGCAATTGGGAGAGCGGGGGAATGAAAAAGGGAAAAGTGTAACAGTTAACATATAAGGAACATGGTGTTCCGATTACATATCGGGAAGGAGATCTAGTCCATTGGGTATGTCCACCTGTTATACACAGAAGGGGAATGAGGAGTTCCATAAGGTCCGTATGAGAATAGGGGTCCGGGGAGTTCCAAAGGGACAATGTCATTGAGGTAGACGAACGCTGAGTAGAGACTTGAGTCAGAGGAGTGGAAATTTGTAACAAGTAACTCCAATCACCTCCAAGCCTGTCTTCCAAATCAAACATGATCAAGATGGCAAGATGGAACATTACAAAGCCCAGATCATAGCAAGAGGTTTCACTTGAGTAGGCCTCTGCCTATGTGTCTGTTCAACAAAGGATACTATTGCATGTGATTACATGTCCAATGCTCCAAACCACATCGCACCTCCGCAACCACCACCACCACCTTTCATATTGCAAATAAGCCCTCCATTTAAACCACCCTCAATGAAGCTGCTGCACTCTTCAGAATTCTGGACCTCTGCCCCACCCTCTGGGAGTTTTTACAGCACATTCTGGATTATACTGTCATTCATGACATCTTAGCTATTATGATGTAGGACCTTCGTTGTGAACTCCCCTTTGATCACATCCAGATCTAGCAAACATTTGCATGTCTAGTAGCATTTCTACCATGAAGACACAAGTAGATGGACCACAAAATCTCAGAGCATTTCCTCCCTCTCCAAATCACCCTCATGGACTCTACAATAGTGTTGTCATCAGTCCTGGATCTGATAGCGACTGGCCATGGTGAGATATTGAAGGTACATATTTCATCTTTCTATTTTTGAAATATATTATTAACACCCTATCATAAACCACCTCATTGCCCAGCTCAGACTTATATTCTGCCCCTGTTATGAATCTGTCATAACATTCTTTTACTTTTCATCTTCTACGCAATACAAGACTTGTCACACTTGCGCTTGCACTAATTGATTACCTTTAGCAGATCACGTGACTTGCTGACTAAGCAGTCTAGCCCCGCCCATCACATGATACAGCCTAGACCTGGGTATACCTTTACCCTATCTCTGACATCACGCCTTGAGCCTACCTCCTGGTATACATGTTGTCCCCTCATTCCTCCTGGTCTAGACTCCCACTCTTTATGCTATTGATTAAGAACCCTTTCCTGATCTATGACATCACACTTATGAGAATACCCTACGCCCTGGACTGGATTACTAATAGTGGTAGCTGTACATATATAAGGCTTCCATGTAACCGTAGAGTACCCCAGTCCTATCAATAACTGTGATTCACCCCATAGTGCATTGGTTAGTTGACTAAGCCGTTCCTTGTTTGTTCTCTCGTCCCTAAAGGCTATTGGTATCCGAGGGCTACACTATCGTTCTATCTTCTTGTGGTTGGGTTAGCTATCACTCAGAGTGCCGTTAGTCGAGCAACCCATGTACTGTGGCCATCGTATCGCAACAGCCCCAAGGGCATTGAGTATCTGATTGCCTACATTCAACATCTCAAAGTTGTTTCTCAAAGGAGAAGCACAAGCAATGTTCATCTAGGAACAGGATGTATCATCTGGGACACTGTATCACACATTCAATCTGCTGCTCATTTGATCCCCAGTTTTGGTAAAGAGACTCACTCTTGTTTTTCTAGACAGAACATTGATGAGTTATTGACCAACTTCTGGCTTAATAGCTTCTGGTTGAAGGAATTTTATGATGCCCTATGTCCTTTGTAGTCATCAATCTGATTCATGTAATAATTAGCCTTGCAATCTGTTATGAGAGTGCCAAAGATGAGGTTTTGTCCCTAGCATTTGGTGGCTCAGAACTCAAGACCAAGAGAGAGAGTCCAGGACGGGAGTTAGGACCTGGAGACTTAAGGATGAAGTCACACCAGGAATGAGACAATGTCCTAGGCAGAAGTGCATAGAATTAGCTAGACAGCTAAGATACAGAAAATAGCTATTTATACTGTCTAAGAGTCCATTGTCCGGATGTATCCATATCCTATAAGGGGATATATTGAGAAATGAGTCGAGTCATCCATCTGAAGGAGGAGAAGACCATGCGGTACAGTCCAGTCAAGCATATGGCTTGGCGGGAGGGGTTCTCCAAAATAGGAAGGAATGCGAAGTATGTGTAAAATCCACTGGGTCCTTTGGAATGAGCTTGACTGCCACAACATCTTGTTCACCATCCGCCTGTTCTTCCATGGACAAATGATGACCAATGGCACAACATGATCTCTCCTCTCAATGTACTTTATCTGTGGTTTCTTCTACTTGTCATATCCAAAAATCTGAACATGTCCAGACAGGTGTTGCTTCAGCTTCAAATTATACAAGGTTGCAACAAACTGTCTCCTATGAGGTACTGCACAGCATGAATGGGTCCACTCACAGTCTCTCTGCTTTTCCCGACCATCACAATATAAAAAAAGTACTAACAAGACTTCACCAGATGACATTTCTTTCTTTGCCAAGCGAAGATGATAGACTTGCAAAGGAGACTCTCAGCCCCTCGTCCTCACGAGTCTTGTAATCAGTCCTGAGTCCAGAGTAGCCTGCTTACGTAGCAACTGTAACACTAATGTTACGGATTCCCCTATAAACGATCGGTTATCAGCTACATCCTTAGAGGGTGATGGCAATGGCACTTTTTCTTTTTCTTTTACTCCTTATGATACTCCTTTATGCAACGGTTTCCCCATCTTAGATTCATACTTTATGTGGCCCAATGTGGACCACTCGATTCCCTCTTCGATGACGGGTGGCTGGTTCAAGAGTAATCCCGATCAGTGGCTCTGATGCTGGAAGTGGCTCTGATTCTGGAAGCGGTTTTCCGCTTCCCCTTACGGGTACCGCGGATCTTGGATCTTCCTTTTACGTATTCTTCCTCTTCCGTACGTGGCTCTCCACTTTCCTCATTCGGATGACTCCCTTTGGAACATCCTGTTGCGATACGATGGCCATAATACATGGGTTGCTTGACTAACGGCACTCTGAGTGATAGCTAACCCAACCACAAGAAGATAGAACGATAGTGTTGCCTTCGGATACTGATAGGCGTAGGGGACGAGAGAACAAACAAGGAACAGCTTAGTCAATTAACCAATGCACTATGGGGTGAATCACAGTTATTGATAGGACTGGGGTACTCTACAGTTACATGGAAGCCTTATATACATACAACTACCACTATTAGTAATCCAGTCCAGGTTGTAGGGTATTCTCATAAGCATGATGTCATAGATAAGGAAAGGGTTCTTAATCAATAGCATAAGGAGCGCGAGTCTAGACTAGGAGGAATGAGGGGACAACATGTAGGCCAGGAGGTAGGTTTGAGGCGTGACGCCATAGATAGGGTAAAGGAATACCCGGGTCTAGGCTGTATCACGTGATGGGCGGGGCTAGACTGCTTAGTCAGCAAGTCACGTGATCTGCTAAAGGTAATCAATTAGTGCAATCATGAGTGGGACAAGTCTTGCGTTGCGTAGAAAGCGAAAAGTGAAAAAATGTTATGTGCGATTCATAACACATCCTGTATTCATACTACAGTCTTCTGTACAGACTCTGCTTCTCCTTCTGGATGCTTCCCATGTCGAGCTTATTCCTTTTATACCCACATCTCTTTATGTATATAAGGTGCTTCTCACCTTCCATGTCCCTTAGCTAGTTCTGTACAATTCAGCATACTTCTAAGACTCCACTTGGTGTGAGACTTCTCCCTAATAGTCAAAGACCCTCAGCATCGTGGATCAAGGCCCTCTTTCTAACAGACGTCGCTGCCTTTGGATCCACACTTCGTTCTGCTAGCCTAAGGCATGGGTGAGACATTGCCACCTGACAGCTAAGCCGTTTCACGTCTAGTGATTGTATGCTCTTGCATAACAGTAGGGGAGAAGGAGTCAGATCAGACAGGTACTGGTCGACTAACCGGGACATGTGATCCGCCATGCTCAATGGGTGTGGGTGGTGCAGCAGCAGCAGAGGTGACGGGTGTGATGGTGGAAAGATATGCTTGGCGCTTGGTGGGTGATAGCGCAATGAGTACAGCACAGAGGACAGGTTGTAAATCATCCTGTGGGAGGTGTGGGAGGAGGGGCGAGAAGCCCTGGTGCCAGAGGACATTGAGGCACTGGCTCTGGAAGTCTCAGAGCATCTGTTGGAATGCTCCTGTCCAGTCCTCCGGGTGGACAATCAGTGTGTGCGAGTAGAGCTCCTGTAATGTACAGGCAGTTCAATAGATGCGGGTCCCCTCAATGAGGGTCTCATTGTGTCGGAATATGGGTTGACACTCAAGTGCGAGAGTAAGTGACGGAGAGGCGAGGATAGAGGCATAGAGGGTGCGGTGGGCACAGTATGGAAGACAAGTGGAAAGAAGTGGAATAGGCGAAGTGGAAAACAAACACTCGCTAAGAGGGATTTTGAGAGAAGGGGAAGGTGTGCGGGAAGGCATATCAGGGGGAGTTAACTGTCTGAAACACCAAAGGTCGTCCCAATTTATAGGTGTGGAGAAGGGGTGGCACATGAGCCAAATTGGGAGTGGACTCCCATGTGTTCTCGGAAGATGGGTACCCAATTCACTTGACTAGAAATTGGCGTTTGCCAGCGGAACCCTGATGGCCTAGAATGGACTCAACTTCGTATTCTTCTTCTGATCCAATGATCTCTGGTGGCGGTTCGTGGAAATTCGGACCATGCTTATCAGTTTCCCGATAAGGCAAAAGAAGGGAGGTGTGGAATACGTCATGGATCTTCCATGTGGGAGGGAGTCGGAGGCGATAGGAGACTGGAGATAAGACCTGGAAGATCTCGAAGGGTCCTTCCTTCGAGGGGTGAGCTTCTTGGATGTACAGTGACCTCAAAAACCCTTTCCATACTAACCTCAACAGCAGTGTGCAAAGCGCACTGCCAGACACCATGGGAATCTCGCTTAGCTTTAGTGGAGTCGTAAATAGTGCTCACTCTTAGCTACAAAGCTGCTCCCAAGATCTGAGATCAAAATCAATTGCCTAGGGTCAGATGGGCATAAATGGGCTTGGAAAAGGTCAGGTGAGGGGCTTAGTGATAGGCTGGTAGATGGCATCCTCAAGTTTGGAGGAGGTTCTCTGATGATGTGGGGCTGTATGACTTGGGAGGGAGTTGGATTTGCTTCCAAGATTGATGGTAGGATGGATGGAGACTTCTACCATCAGATTTTGAAGGATGAACTTCAACAAACATTGGAGTATTATAGTTTCAATCCTCCTGATACTATCTTTTAGCAAGACAATGTTTCCAAGCACACTTGCAAGAAGGTCAAGGAGTGGCAAGAGGAGCAAGAATTTGAGACTATGGGTTGGCCTACACAGTCTCCTGGCCTGAACCCTATAGAACATCTCTGGGGATGGCTTAAAAGGAGGCTTACAGAACATGAAAACCCTCCTAATGGGATTCATGAGTTGTGGGAAAGAGTTCAGATGGAGTGGGAGAGGATACCAGTTGAAGAGTGTCAAAAATTGATTGAAAGAATGCCTAGAAGGGTTCAGGCAGTGGTTAAGGCAAAAGGAGGCTATACCAAGTACTAATAATACCTAAATACCCTTGTGATTTCAAAAGCTCAAAAACCCTTTCTATTACATGGCTGTTTTAAAATCAACATATCTCAATGGTGTGTGAACCAAATCACATGATCTTTGGAGCAGCTTTGTAGCTAGGGGTGAGCACTATTTACAACTCCACTAAAGCTAGGCGAGATTCCCACGGTGTCTGGCAGTGCGCTTCGTGCACTGCTATTGAGGTTAGTATGGAAAGGGTTTTTGAGGTCATTGTATAATGAAGACAGAGGTTCTTTCCATCAAGCCAGACCTTTTGACCAGTTTTTCAACAGGTAAACTTGGAGGTAATGCCTTCTTTCATGTCCTGTTGAGCTTTAAGATGGGCAGCATGTGCTTCCTTTCGTGCATTGTTGAGTAGAGAGAGGCATTTCTCAGCGGAAGGTATGAAGGTTTTGCCAGAAAGGGAAGGGTATGTGCATGGTTCATAACCCATCATGAGGGAGAACGGTGTCTGACCGGTAACCAAATGAGTGGCAGAGTTGTGAGAGAACTCGGCCATTGGAAGGAGGGAGGCCCAGTGGGTAGGCTGTCCAGCACAAAAGATATGAAGGTACATTCCCAGCTCTTGATTGGTGAATTCAGTTTCACCATCAGTTTGGGGGTGGTAAGCAGAGGAGAGTGCAAGGTCATATTCAAGAAGGCAAGCCAGTTCTTGAGCAAAGGCAGAGGTGAATTGGGGGCCATGATCGCTGATAAGCTTGTCATGGCGGCTGAAATGGGGGAATATACACGAGGAAAAGAGTTTGGCAACCCTTTCTGCATTGATTGTTTTGTTGCAAGGCAGGTAAATTACCTCCTTAGTAAGTCCATGGTCGACCATGACCATGATAGAGTCAAAACCGTCCGACGGTGGGAGGTCCATTATTAAATCAATGGAAAGGTGTTGGAACAAATGAGTGGCAGCAATGGCCAAGGGAGTAAGCAGGGGCATGGTGGGGTGGGTGTTGACCTTGTTGGCCTGGCAGACGGCACAGCCAGCAAGGTATTTGTGAACAAAGGTAGAGAGACCTGGCCACCAGTAGTCACATTGGAGGAGGTAGAGGAGGTGATAATATCCCTGATGTCCCCTGGTGGTGGAGATATGGAGGGAGTGGACGAGGTCCTGGCGGGTGGAGACGTAAAGATGTCCTTTGAAATAGAGGGCGTCTGTTATGGTTGCTCCGTAAGCAGGCTACCGTGGACTCAGGACTGAGTATGAGACTCGCAAGGACAAAGGGCTGAGGGTTCTCAAGTTCCGCAGCGGCAATGACTCACCCACGCATTGGAACAGGAGCAAGGGGGTGCAACCTAAAGACACGAGATGAGGGATGAGGAGTTAACCTCTGAAGGGTGATGGCGATGTATTGATTGGTTGCACGATGACCAGGAGTCTTCCTGTTGTGGAAGACGACAAAGGGAGATGGGTTCCGGTCGCTAACCGGGAGACGGTCGAAGACTGGGAGGTCAACAATGTAGACAAAGGATGTCTAAGGAGGAGATCCAATGATGAACACAGGAGAAGTCAGGTAAAGTCAGGTAGATTGAGTGGATCAAGACTGAGGTTTACATGAGCAGGTATCTAGGTTTATATACATAAAGGCCCTTTAGGGCAGACAGTGGAGTCATCTGGATATAAAAGGGAAATGACTTGTCATGACTTACAAGCACTGCTATGTGCAGCAATGGAGTAAGCAGGAATGACAAAGGGATGATGAAGCGATGACGAATGTGTGAAGGGCATGGCATATGACAAGAGCACAATGAGTAAAATAGAATGTCTGTGGAATACAATGGAATTAGTGTGGGTCAAGGGCAATGGCATAAGTGAGACCCTAACGGCCTATGCAGCAATGGAGGCGTAGTCCGAGTGGAGACAAAGGACGAAGATGAAGTGAAAGGAAAAAGTGAAACATAACAGCATCCTGGTTAAAGGTCCAGTTGTTACAAATTTCCACTCCTCTGACTCGAGTCTCTACTCAGTGTTTGTCTACCTTGATGACATTGTCCCTTTGGAACTCCCCGGACCCCTATTCTCATATGGACCTTATGGAACTCCTCATTTCCCTTCTGTGTATAACGGGTGGACATACCCGATGGACTAGATCTCCTTCCTGATATGTAATCGGAACACCATGTTCCTTATATGTTAACTGTTACACTCTTCCCTTTTTCATTCCCTCACTCTCCTGATTGCCTTGTACAATTAACGGGACTCTATCCCTATCTTCAGATTCTCCTGAGATTCCTGTCTCCCCTTCTAGATCTATTCCTCAAACGGACGCTCTGACTCCTCATCATCCTCTTGTATGACTCATGCCCCCCTTTTCCCCCAGTATAAAGACCCAGTGCATGTATAGTAGTTCTCTAGCTAGTTCTACACAATACCAGCATGGTTATCTTGCCCCTCCTCCGAACAGACTCCCTGTTTGAGCCCTCAGACATTAAACTCCATTCCTTGATACACCAGGACCTCTGGTTCATTCAGATTACCATATTGGGAATTCCAGTTTGTTTGGGTTTTGCTCATATCTCTGTCAATACTTGTTTTCTCAAGTTCAGCCTCTACTACCAAAAATCCAATTTGACTATAGCTACAACTTTCAGTATACTCGAACCGCGATCAGAGGACTTCCTGACTTTCTCAAACCTCGAAACTCCTGACGCCTCGCTGAGTGTAACACCAGTCCACAAGGGACACGCGGGGGAAGAGGGAAGTTCCTCGTTGGGCAGCAGCTATGGCCTCAAGAACCAGGGGGTCAGAGGGAGTGGAGGAGGCAATTTTGTCCGCAAGGTGGACATCAAGGGTGCGGACAAAAAGGTCTGGTGCAAGGAGTGTGACATCCTGGTTGTCACGGGAGGTGTTGATGTCATTGGGACCCATCTGAGAGGCAGCTTGATGCTTGAAAAGCAAATCAAAGTCCTATAAGAAGAGCATCCAGTGGGCATGGCGGCGGGAGAGGGCACAGGGCTCCTTGAAGTAGGTCAGGTTTCTGTGGTCCGTCATGATGATGACAGTATGAGGGGTGCCAGAGAGATACTGGCACCAATCTTCGAGGGCATGGATGACTGTGAGGAGCTCACGGTCGTAGATGTCATAGTTGCATTCAGCTGGAGAGAACGTCTCCAAGAAGTAGGCACAAAGGTGGAGGTCGCCATTGGAGTCCTTTTGCATAAGGACTGTGCCAGAGGCGACAAGAGAGGCATCCATCATTACATAGAATGGGTGATTGGAGAGAAAGGCATCCTTCAACGATTGGAAGGCGAATTGTTGCCCAGGGCCCCATTGCCACTCAGATGACTTTTGAGTGAGGGTGTGGAGGGGGTGGGCAATCTCAGAGAAGTTCAGAATGAACTTGTAGTAGAAGTTGCAGAATCCAATGAATGATCGGACTGCTTTGAACAGACCGGGGTAGTTCCCAGTCGTAGATAGCAGAGAGCTTGGTCGGGTCCATCTGGACCTGACCGTCTTTGATGACCATACTGAGGTACTCGACCTCGGTGACGTTGAAAGAGCACTTGTCAAGTTTTAAGTACAGCTGGTGCTCTTGCATGCAAGCGAGAACATGGCAGGTCCATTCCTTGTGTTGGTTGAGGTCATTGCTGTGGATCAAAAGATCATCCATGTAGATGATCAACCATCCTTCAGTGATCATATCACTGAAGACATGGTCCATAAAGGCCTGGAAAGTGGGGGGGCCGTTGCACATCCCAAAGAACATGATGAGAGGTTCAAAGAGGCTGAAGGGGGTGATGAAGGTGGCCTTCCATTGGTTGCCATCCTTGATGTGAATGTTGTTGAATCCCCAACAGATGTCCATCTTCGTGAAAACAGTGGAGTCCTTAAGATGATCCATGAGATCGGAGATGAGGGGGAGTGGATAAGCATTCTTAACATTGTACTCATTAAGATAGCAGTAATCCTGGCAAGGACAAAGAAGAAGGGGGCGGCCTGAGGGGACTTGGAGTGGCAGATGGTCCCTTTCTTCAGGTGTTCCTCGATGAAGTTGAGGCAAGCTGTCCGTTCAGTGGGATTGAGCGGGTACACCTTGGCACATCGTGGGGTGAAGGTCTCCTTGAGATCTATGGAGTGGTCAAAGTTGCAGGATGGAGGGATGAAAGTGTTGGAGGGTTCTATTGAGATAACGGACTAATCTAATCAGTAGTGTAGTATTACATAACATATGAGTAGTTAGATATCTCCACAGACTACCATCTAGACATACATGTCTGTATATAAACCAGCTTCCCACAGTTGTGTGAAATATATCTCTTAACCCTGAACCACTACATTCTCAGTTATAGCAAACCTCACAGGTGAGTCACTTGAGTAGGCCTCTGCCTATGTATCTGTTCAACAGGTTCTTCGAAGACTGATGTGTAGGCTGCAAATTGTGGGGGTAGTTTGGGTTTCTCTTTCTTGATAGCTGCAGCTATTTCAGTGGAAAGAGTGATTTTTCTGATAATGTGGGGGTCGTCTGGGAAAGCAGTAGCAGTGGCTTTGTCAAGGAGATGACAGAGACTGTCTTGATGGTTGTATTTGAGATAGCAGACTAGATACCGCTGTGTCTCCATGATAGGCGAGTCACGTCGGGGGGTGGTAACCCTGTTGGGAATGGTTACCCATCCTTGGGCCCAGTTGATGGTGGGGTTGATGTCGATCAACCAAGGGATGCCCAGGATGACGTTCTGGGAGCTGCAATTGATGATGAAGAGTTCTCGTTCGTCTTCTACTTCACAGTATTGTAAGGTCACCTTGACTTTGAAGTGTATCTTGCCAGCTTTGTTGCGAGTTCTGTCCATGTTTCTCGCAGAAAGGGGTTTCTCCAGCCGGATATGGGGTATGCAATGGCGCTTCGTGAAGGCCATGTCAATGAAAGATCTGGTCGCTCCAGAATCTATGAGTGCAGTGGTGTCGGCGATTTCTCCCTGTCCCCGAGCATAGTGTGAAATGGGGATCAACATTGCTCTAGAGGCTCTTTGGGATACAAATACAGGGGAGATAGTATGAGTGTTATGACCGAAGAGTCAAAAAAACCAAAACACTAAGCCTCAGGGATCATGCTATGATCCGCATAAACAGAGTAGAGAAGAGGTGAGAGAAAGGAGGAGTAGTCCTTGACGTCTGGCTGGGATAACCCAAGAACCAAATGAATACGACTGGGGAAATGACTGTAGGTACAGGCAGGTACTTATACTGTTGAGCTATCTATGACTAAGCATGACTAATGAGATAGCAAGAATAGCTAGCCAGTAGCGTAAAGGGTGCTTATCAGCACGTGTGAACAATGAGGTGTTATCTATG
>JBBPNX010000245.1:0-26944 GCA_038091155.1 Harrya chromipes | reverse complement strand
GTTTGCAGTGACCTTCGCAACTTTAGGGGTTCTTGCCGTGGTCTATGGCGGGACTATCGCGTCATCATCCCCAAACTCACAGTTAATCAAAGCTGATGTATCGACTATCCCCGCGCCTTTCGTCGGAGATATGCTGACTCTGGTCGCATCCGTCCTGTGCGCACTCTATCAAGTTCTCTACAAGAAATACGTTGCATTGCCGTCTGACCCAGGATTGGCCGGGGAATCTGGTCACTATCGCCGGCTATCTAATGCTGCCGACAATATGGTGGATGAAGGCACTGCCGCTATCCCGCACATAGACGCTATCGTATACCCACCACCTTTCGGCTTACATGCCAATCTCATTACAGCTACTATCGGCCTCTGTACCCTGCTCGTGTTTTGGATCCCCATACCCTTCCTACACTACTATGGGATAGAGAATTTCCGACTACCACCAAATGCAAGTGCCATGGCCGCGATTACAGTCATATCAGCGTCAGGGGTGGTCTTCAATGCCGGATTTATGGTATGGCACAGTATCACCAGCACCTGACGGTCTCAAACTCAAGACCATTTCAACAGATATTATTGGGAATTTGGGGTCCTGTTGTTGCATCGGTTGGGAGTCTACTAACCATAGCCCTGACGCTTATCTCTGATCTGAGTTTCGGTACGGTCGCCGTGACGTTTGGAGGCCTGCTGGGAGCTGGCATGATCATTTGTGCATTTGGGATTTTAGTGTATGATATGTTCCAAGATAGAGCTTCCTTTGCAGTACAAGAGTGAATCCGTTGGTGGTCAATTACGTCGATTGTTCGCGTCGAGTCTTCCAATGCCAACTGACAGCACTATCATTATATATCACAGACCAGAGAATAATATGCGACGCGTGAAATAACAAGCCCCAGAAGTAAACTGACGGAACGGCGAATTCAATGTACCAGAAGGAGGGCCGGGATGGAGGCAGGAGAAGGATGAAGCTCCGCATTGCACGGATGCGCGAAAGGAAGAGAAAATGAGCGTAGATGAGATTGCGGGTAGGTTACAAACTTGCGCCTTCGACGAAAAAGCGTGCCAAACTAGGGACAGAGTGGACAAGGGGATATCACTTATGAGAGCAGTAGGGTAACGGACATGGAGACTGAAGGCAGGCACAAGGAGCGGGGACGGGCGAATGGAAGGGCGTCGGAGGTCATGGGTACCCAAATGTCTCGTTCTGGTCCTGTACATAGAAAAGAGACAGCCTAAATAAGATATGAATCCGCCACCAACAAAAAAGACATCGTCATTCGAGGTCCACCGACCTCAGGTCGAAGTGGGGGTTCGGATTATTATCACGGGGTCGTCGCCATTAAACTACCAACATATCATTCAAATTGGCATCCAATACGTCATAAGCTTTCCTTACCTCTTGCGTTTGGCCTTGGTCATCTCTTTCCGTAGCGCAGGGCCGTCTAGTGGCTTCAGCAACTCGAATGCACAAAGCAAGTCTTCCGACACGCTATAGTAAGTGGTGTAAGATGGACGTTTTATATGGAAGACAACGAGGCAAACCTCATGCAAGCCCCGTAATTGTCGAACTCTGACGGCGATGAATGAGCAATGTTCCCTAAAAGACAAGTATCCAAACAAACCTCCACAGTAGTTCGGCGCACTAAACACGGTGACCAATGTTCGATCGTTCCAGAATTCATAACCATCCTCTACTACCATGTGCGCTCGACAGATCAAATCCATGTCGTATCGCACCAGGAAGTCGTTAATCACCGCCTTCCCGAAACAGTAGCTAACTCCGCGCTCATTGTCCTCCCAGTCTAGTGCGGTATCCGATGGATCCGACCATAGTAAATCATTGAGGAGACCGTAGTCAGGAACGTCTGTGGGTCGCTGTATACGCTTGATATCGTCCATGGAATGGAGCGAGGGTGAGAGGCCACCGTGAACGCAGAATATCTTTGAAGCGACGACGGCTGCAATGGGCAGACAGTTGAAGACATCAATGAATGTTCTCCACGTTTTGATGTTACATCTTCGTTTGCATTCGTCATAAAAGCCATATACTGTGCGAAAAAATGAGCGTCATGAAGAGCGGAACCCATAAAAGACATACCTCGCGTCACGTTCGCACATTCATGATTGCCTCGCAAGAGAAAGAAATTCTCCGGATACTTGATCTTGTAGCACAGCAAGAGGAGGATAGTTTCCAGACTTTGCTTTCCTCGGTCCACATAGTCGCCGAGGAATAGGTAGTTTGCAGAAGGAGGAAACCCACACATTTCAAACAATCGGATAAGGTCAGAATATTGGCCGTGAACGTCACCAACGATCTTTACGGGTGGCGATAACTCGATGAGTGTGGGTTGGCTAAGAAAGACATCCCTTGCTGCTTGACAGATGGCAGCAATCTCTACGTTTTTCAGACAGAGAGACTTGCTGACTTTGCCGGTATAGCCAACGTCCAGGAGACGTTGGATCATATCGTCAACGTCGAACTGCTTGAGCTTGTCTTTCCCGTCGTTTAGCGGAAAGCTACTCGCTGTTGACCCTGGTGTGAATGAGGGGGGCACTGTCGACGTTGAAAGTATGGTTTGGGTAATTGGAATGTCGAGAGGGGTCGGAGATGGCTTTGCAGACGGGGCCGAAGTAGATGGTGCTGACGGCGGAGAAAGTGAGGTGGAGGAAAGGTTGGTGGGGGAAGGCGAGAGGGTGGAAAGAGGGTCGGCAGGCGAGCCCGGCGGTTGAGATCCACTTCCAGTGAGGGGAGTGGTATCATGGTCTGTAACATCTACGGATGCAGCAGCATTGCGAACGGCATCGTACTCATGAACGGCGCTTTGGGCAGGGTTTGGGTGAAGAGATGCACGGGTAAGGGTACCGCCGTGAGGGGTAGAGTCGGCGAGGTCCTCAAACGGGCCATCTTGAGATGGCTCCTGGTCCTTCTCCCTGGCGGACTTTTTGGCCTTTTTGGACTGTTGCTGGCCCATTGGCGCGGCCTGGGAGGGGGATGCTGATGAGGCTGGCTGTGTCTGGGCAGACTGAGGCCGCGACCTGGAAAGCTTAGAGGTTAGGACAGAAAGTAGTGAGGGCGCCAGGTTTGCGGAGAACGTGACTGTCGATCACCGAGCGGTGCAGGTCGGGTGGAGAGTGTCTACCCTTGTTTGTTCACTTGTTTACAACACAGAGAAGACGAGCACGCGGTTTAACATTCATCCCAACATGCATACAATGTAAATCTGATATAGTAACAGAAACCATCCCTAGCTCAGAACTTGCCAAACGCCTTGGTCGCTGCTTTGTTCTTCGCCACCCGGAGCACATTGAATCGCACCGTTTTTGACAGCGGTCGACATTGTCCTAACAATTCTCAGTAGACGCCCTCTGCCGTCCAAATCACCACTCACCAACAGTAACCGTATCGCCCTGCTCCACACGGAACGCAGGCGACACATGCGCAGCCAGATTCTTATGTCTCTTTTCGTAACGGTCTGCAGCGCACATGTCAGAACACTAGACCAACTCCAACGATGCCCTTAACGCACTATACTTGGGGATGTAGTGGAGGTAATCTCGGCGGATAATGATTGTCCGCGTCATTTTTGTCGAGACGACCTTGCCGGTCAAGATGCGACCACGGATCGAGATGTTACCGGTAAAGGGGCATTTCTTGTCTGTATACGTTCACGGCACGTGTAGCTGTATGCAGAGGGCTATGAAGATACCTACCGATGTAGGTGCCGTGGATTGCTTCTGATGGTGTTTTAAATCCCAGACCAACGTCCTTGTACCACCGCTTTTCTTTCGTCGAAACCTTCTTGCCGGCTTGACGAGACCAACAATCAGATGAGTACCTTTACGTTTTCACGGACAATCATTTTCCGTACCACGGACTTTGGCGTTTTGGAAGAGATGTTGCTTCTGGAAAGCCTTTTCGATCTGCAGAGAGTTGTAAAGTCAATAACCCAGGATTATTTGGGTACATACCTGTTCCGCCATTGTTGTTGAGGACGATGGCCCTTTGCGTCACGAAAGCCACAAATAGAGAAACTATACAGATCCCGGCATTTGCCGAGGCTATCTGCTAACTATTTATTAATTTAAATTTTGACATAAGTAAGTAAATAGATAATTTCCAGTGACGCGACACGGTTAATGTTCGTTCCGCGTCGTGTATACATCCACCTCATGAGTAGACAAGGAACACTCCGTATGTTCCCTTGTCGTTCACTCCAATTTCTTACTTAGACCGCGACGAACAGGAAAATTCATTGAGATGCCGAAAAATATCAAACCTACGCCGCCCCAGCAGTCCAGTCTAGCTGAAATGTGGAATGCGGGGAGGAATAAACGCAATGTTGGCAAATCATTACCCGCTTCCTTGGCCTCAAAGGATACAGAGGAGAAGAAAGGAGCGATGGGAGAGGAGTCGGTCCCTAATCCGCCTGGTGGGTGGGCGCGATTCATTCACTCCCTCTTTTGACTCAGTTCTTCTTCAGCCGAACCAGAGGACAGGGGATCACCGTCACCCAAACGTACATCATTTTCTCCAATGTTTTGAGATACATGTAACACAACAAACGCTACGCAGGTCAGTCCAAGAGGAGACGTATTGCGGATTCAGACGAAGAAGAGGTAGTTTCAAAGCCGCTTAAGGTGGTCAAGTCGCTTCCTTCAGAAAAGCCTGCTCCACGAACAACAGCTGCCTCACGTGCTGGTAGTCACACACCTCCCAGTCTTCCCCCCCAAAGGAAGGCCAAGATCAAAGCACAACCTACTGTTCCAGAAGAAGACGAAGAACTTTCGTCTAGTGCTATGGAGGGCGAGGCGGAGGCGGAGGCGGTACAATCTGAAGAAGAGGATGCAACCCAGAAGTAAGCCTCCGTATGACTTCCTACTGGATCGATATAACATTACTCGCAAGTGCGGAAGAAGTGCTATCTCGGACAAGCGAAGTTGACATTGACGGTGGCTGGAAAGCAGGAACGCCGTACGTCTTCTCGCATGGCAAACGCGAAAGCTCTGACGATTTCCTTAGAGTACCATACGCGGCTCTCACCAAGGCATTCACGCTAATAGAAGCGACTACCAAGCGACTGGAAAAAACATCATTACTTGGGAGCTTCTTTCTTCTCGTTCTGCGACGTCGCGCCAAAGGAGATACTGACTCCCTTCTCCAAGTCGTTTATCTGTGTATAAACAAGGTACTGCGTGATCCAAGAATAATGGCTTGATGATTGATAACTCTTGAAGTTGAGCCCAGATTATGTTGGCGTGGAGTTGGGGATAGGAGAAAGTCTCCTTATTAAAGCAATCAGCGAGTCTACGGGTCGAAGCCTGGCAGTAGTCAAAGCGGACCTCAAGAAAGAGGGTGACCTGGGCTTGGTAGCATCGGCAAGTACACGATATCCTCGCTTAACATCAATGAAGAGAACGTTCCCAATAGAACTCCAAGGCCAGCCAGAAGACCCTATTCAAACCCAAACCCTTGACGGTTCCTTTCGTATTCACCAATCTGAAGGAAATTGCACTCGCCACCGGTCATTCAGTGAGTCATGACTCGGAAGTCTCTTAGCCGTTTTACTAAGAATAACTAGTCGCAAACGAAGAAAGTGTCTATCATTACCAAGCTACTTGCAGCATGCCAGGACAGCGAGGCAAAGTATATTATCCGGAGTCTGGAAGGGAAGCTTCGGATAGGAAATGCCGAGCGAACCGTCCTCGTTGCATTGGCCCATGCAGCTGTCCTAGCGGAGAGCGAGGAGTGTAAGAAGTTCCATCCTCCGACTCTTTGTTCCAGCGAGTTTACTATCTACTACAGCCGGGAAAAAGTGGAGCAAAGACAAGCTTACCACTCGTCTGGAAGAGGCCGCCAGCATTATGAAGGCTGTGTTCAGGTTTGTCTTTCCCTACCATCGCGGATGTCCTGCTTATCGTCTGGTAGTGAACTTCCTAGCTACGATCTTGTCGTTCCTACTCTTCTTATGCATGGCATCAACAATCTTCGTTCTACATGCAAGCTCACACCCGGTGTACCTCTAAAGCCCATGCTTGCCAAGCCCACAAAGGCGATTGGTGAAGTTCTTGATCGCTTCGAGAATAAGCGGTTCACATGTGAATACAAGTACGATGGCGAACGCGCACAGGTTCACAAGCTTGAAGATGGTACTGTTGGAGTATTTAGCAGGAATTCTGAAGATATGAGTAAAAAGTATCCCGATCTCGTCGAGCAACTACCCCACGTGAGTACATTTCCCTTCGGACAGTTTTCGTCCATTCTTTCTGACATCAGTCTAGTGCGTCAAACCAGAGACGAAGACGTTTGTTCTTGATGCAGAAGCTGTCGCTATAGACAAGACGACAGGGAAACTTATGCCATTCCAGGAGCTCAGCAAGCGCAAACGGAAGGATGTTAAAGTCGAAGATATCCAAGTCCGAGTTTGCCTCTTTGCCTTTGATCTTCTCTATTTGAACGGAGAGGTATGCTCAACACGGTATCATTCAACCGAACATGAAGCTAATGATGGTGCTGAAGTCATTGTTACACAAACCACTGATCGAGCGGAGGGAATTATTGCGACAACATTTCCAAGTTGTTCCAGGAGAGTTCGGCTTTGCTAAGTCATCGGATAATGAAACCACCGAGGAAATTCAAGCCTTCCTCGAGGAGAGTGTCAAGGACGGTTGTGAAGGACTCATGGTGAAGATGCTTGAGAACGACGAAAGCCATTACGAGCCCAGTCGGCGTAGCGTGAACTGGCTTAAGGTAAAAATGATTGATTCAATATGGGATTTCGTAAATTCATTATTCTACGCAGCTCAAGAAGGACTACCTTGCTGGCGTCGGTGACTCACTCGACTTGGTTGTGGTCGGCGGATACTATGGAAAAGGCAAACGCACAAATGTTTATGGTGCATTTTTGCTGGCGTGCTTCGACGCAGATTCCGAGGAGTATCAGACTATTTGCAATATCGGAACTGGTTTCAGCGAGGAGATGTTGCAGACTCACTGGGATACACTTCGACCACTCGAGACGGAGAAGCCTCGCGGAGACATCAAGGTTGGCGGTGCGAAACCTGACATATGGTTTGAACCCAAGGTCGTTTGGGAAGTGCTTACGGCTGATCTCAGTCTGAGCCCAATATATACCGCTGCACGAGGACTGGTGGGTGTGACTCATTTTGATGGTTGCTAATCTGACGAGAGGATGATTTTCCAGGTAGATGAGCGTGGTATTTCGTTGCGTTTCCCCCGATTTATTAAAGTGAGAGACGATAAGTCAGCCGACGATGCAACTGGCCCGGAACAGGTGATAATCTCTATACTTGATGTGATGCGTTCAACTGAGCTACGAATCAGATTGCGGAGATGTATGAGCGTCAAGCACTCGCTCAAAGGAAGGGCAAAAATGACGGCGGTGATGGAGATGATGGATTTTGGTGATATCCTACATTGAAAGCACGTATGAGTTATACTACTCGGCGACGCCTAGATACTTCTTGGGTTAATCAGACGTCAAAAAGAAAAAACGACAGAACGTACCACACGCCTGGGAGTTTACTTTGTGTCGGACTTGCCTAGCTCTTGAAGGGCTTGTGTGACTGAGCCATCCGATTCAGCACCCGACAGGCCATATTTCTTTTCACGGCCGCCGTAATACCAGTAGTTGACAAACCGCGCTCCTTGGATAGACTGGGCTATCGCATTGGTTGTGTGGCATACGAACAACAAGTAATTGCGAGGTTGCACTCGCCACGCTGCGATGGGAGTCAGTGATGGTTTCCTGTGGAGCGGATGACAAAATATTGACCAAACCGAGTGAAAACCACCCTTGGGAAGCGGAGTCAGTCTCAAGTACGGTGCAACGGAAGTGGACAGACGAGTAACACGCAAGGGTTGCAGTCATGGTTCCGGATATGACTTCTTCATCCTTGCTCAGATCAGAGATGGCAGCCAAAGGGAGACCAAAGTTAGCAACCTGGAAGAAGGGTCTAATTGGACGTGCAGCAAAGGGACACGGAGAGACTGACTGGACCCCAGAAATGGGTACCTGGATGAAGAAATGAGAAAGGTGTAATGTAGGCGATGGATAGACTGACTGAAGAAGTATTGGCGGGCTGCTGGGGACCTGACCCAAGTGAAGAAGGTGGAAGCCATGACACTGAGAATGAGAACGAACGAATAAACGATGAGAACGAAATACATACAATAGTCACGTGATTCTACACATTAACGACTCAACGTTCTCTACTAGTATCATAATGTTGGCGATGGTCTTGATACTGGACGTGCAGCGAAATGGAACAGCAAACATGAACATGACTCTTCTCTGATCCCGGGCGCCTTGTATCTCCGAGAATGGTAAGAATCCCGTACACGTTGTGGACCTGCCACCAGCCATGTTCCTGCAGGCAGGCAGTTCTTTATCGCCGGACTAATCTGTCCTCTTTCCTCCTCTTTTCCTTTCCTCTTCTTCATCCAAATGCACAACGCATTCGCCCCGAATCACAACTCTGCTTATCCTTACTACGGCCAGCCTTATCATACCTATTTCCCCCCGGGGTACACACAGCAACCTTCGCGTTCATCCTTCTCCGTTCCACAACCCCCTCGCAGCAGTCCATCCCACAGCACGCCACCCGACCCGTGGCCCCGCGAAAAGGTCGCGTTCCCGCAGCCCACCCCCCAACGCCAGTCTCCACCCAAGGAGACCCCCTTCATACCCCCCAATCCAGATACGTTCGATGCTGATCATACCCCCAAACCCCGTCTCAAGCGTGCGGCCACAGCCCGGCCGAAGCCCGTCTCAGAGAAGCCACCACTCAAGCCTGCACTGAAAAAAAATGCTATCAAGCGTTCAGACTCTGTCTCCGCCGTCCCCCTCGAGAGGACAAGGACCAACTCGAGTGCTCGCCGACGGTTGGCGCCGAATACTCGCACACGCACAAACTCCAACCCCTCTTTTCTACCCGGTAATTTTTTTTCCCGGCTGACCCGAGCTAGGCTTCTCTAACTGCCGCACCCCTTCCATGCCGTCACCCATTTAGACCACATGTTCGTCTCGTTTCACGGCACCAATGAACTTCGTTTAGGGAATGTAGCGTACCAGGATACACTAGACGAAATCAAGGAGTACATTATGCCCATGTGGCCCCACGGTGTATCGAGCCAATCGATGTCGCCCCTCTCCTGGCGTGTCACCTTCTCCAGAAATCCCTGGAGTGCGACAGGTCCCGATGCTGTCATGTGAGTAGTGCGATATACACAGCGTTGCATCCTAATGCTCACCCGCTCGCAGCGTGAAGCGAATGATCTCAGAGTTATTTGCTTGCCTCCGCCGTCGCGTTCGTTTTCTATCCCTCGTAGCGCAAGGCAGTTGCCTAAACACACACTTACAACTAGGGATTCCAATACCTGACTTCATTACACACTGGTTATACGGTAAGGTTCTCCATCTATTTTGATCATCTTACTGATATGATGCGGTTCAGTACCCTCAACTTGTATTTAGAGACATGTCAGAGGACACAGACTCCGACTTCTTCGTAGCCTACATGTCCAGATCGGGGCACAAGATGACCCTTGTCCGCCCACCACGCCGCGTTGGCGAACAACTCGGCCCTCGTCTGCGTGCTGCTTGGCCGTTTAAAATAGCGGCACAAAGCGCGAGTGAAGAGGAGATCTACTGCATCGAACTGAAGCGCAACGCATTTGGAGGTTTTTACTTTCTCACAATTGTCTCTTGGCGATCTCTGATCACCTCATTAACAGCACCGGAGCTCGACAAGGACGTCTTTGCTTCTCACGCACTGCAGGAAATAAGCTTACTTGGTTACAAACTCGAGGCAACAGTTTCCCTTCCTGCGCCAGGGTTTCTGGGGTTCGGCGGAAAGAAAGAGATATGGGTTTTCCGCGGCACGCGAACGCGCCACAGACCGGATTCACGTAGTGCTGGATCCGGACGCACATGAGGCATGCTTGGAAAGTTTCGTTCGGACAACAGCAGCAAGTCTGCATTGTACTGGTACAGGGGATCGGATTGCTATGGGCTTTACAGCTATATCTAGGAATGTATACGATAGGGTGCCTGCCCGCTATCAATCTGCTAAACCAGTCATCTCTTCCGCTCCAAGCACTGCTCTCATATTGAAAACACCGCCGGTAAACGAGCTCATGGCAGAGCCGTAAAAATACGATGCACGTGCAAGTGTCGTTTGCTCCACGAGACCTACGATATCTGAGAATAAGATACCCCAACCAAACTCGCGACGATCTTCAATGGTCACAAGATCTCGAAGCATGATTACTCCGTTTTTGGAGAAATAGGCCAGCTTTTCGGGATCACTCTCGTCCGTCGCAACGAAAAACCTAGACTCGCATGATTATGGACGGGATGAACACATGCAAGCGATGACTCACTTGTCGCCTTCTATTGGTGGTTCGCGTCGAGGTATCAACGTATCAGGGGTAATGCCTGGGATGGAGTACGCAGTATGACGGTGTTCCGATTGAAGCAACTTCCGGCCTTCGTCAAGGTGCTGTCTGACTCGCTCGAGATGACCTTCATGCGTGTTGCCCCAGGCCCAACCGGCCGTGACGACTACGCGAAGATAAGTCAACGTACAGCTTCAAATCCTGCCCTTGTACTTACAGTCTCCTCGACGGACGTGGGCGGCCATCCATTGCCGTCCGTTGTTCATCGCAGAAATACGCGAGTCCAATTTCCTGGCAAGCTCGTACACTCTATCGAGAGGGACGACATGATGCAATACCAAGTCCTGAAACGACTCTTGCATTGACTGAGTGGTAAAGCGCATTTGGCCCTGGAAAAGGTTGCGATTGTTCAGCTTCCACTAATAATGGGACAGATATCCGGATACCCACAGGCTTCCGGTAAAGATGCGTCTCGCCTGCAAGCACAACAACATCGGCGTCTATGTGACGGTAGTCTTCAATGAAGCCGCGTATACTGGCCCTGTGCGCAACCTGTCGTTTGGGCACGACGACATGCTTGACAAAGTCCATCCCCGCGCTTCGCCATACAAGTCAGAAATAGACAGCCAGGAGAAACAAGCTCAGAAACTCACGCTCCCTCAAAGGTGTACAGGACCTCCCAGCCATACTGATTCAGAACACCTTCTATAAACTCGTCACTCTCCAAGCTCGGAAGAGATGAGCCAACGGCCTTGGGCATTTGAATAGCAAAGTCCCCAACAGCCCTTCGTGCTTCGTCCCACTCGACTACATTCTTGTCAAGGAGTAAGCTTTTAAGAAGTCGAGCTGCGTCATTGTCACGATCCTCCCAATGGCTTGTCTGGACGATGGTCATATCTCCGGCTACCCAGCCACCCCGCTCCTTGACGATGTCGGGTATCGCATCGACACGCGTGACTCCATCTGGGTCGTACCAAGCATTCTCGATCACAAACAGAGTTGGTTGTCCGAGCGTACGATCACTACGCGGTGCGAATGGATCTTGGGAGCGGTGAAATGCACTGCGGTTCCAGTATCCACTCGTTGTCTCAACTGTCGAGGGTAGCCCAACGTATTGGAGATATTCCGCAGTGGTGACGACTGGTTGGAACTGTCTCAACCGTGTGGTGTTGATCATCGTCGAGATAGGGATTTTCCAGCCCATTTGTTGCTCGATCGGAAGGTTGCGCCAGGCGTCCCAGCCTACTGCGTCCCCCTTGTTCACCATCGGAGCTTCGTCTGCACAGACAGAACTGGTAGGGTATAAGACATTGTCGGAAGACTATAGAATGACTCACATGTCGTAGGCACATGAGCGAGCATACACAATGGATGGAAGGATCAACGTGCGATTCAAAAGCCTGGCTTGAAGCACAGAAGCTTCTATAATATAGCGAACCTGGAAGTGTTGTAAGCATGGAAAGAGGATAAACCCACCGAAGATAACTTACATTATTCCATCCCAACCCAAGGCTCCAGTCCCGTGTATAGAAGCCTTTGGTCTGCGAAATCATTGCCCTCAGCTCCTCCATGGATAGTTGCTCCTTGGTTAAATATGTGTGGCTTGAATTATCCAGAACGAGTTCTGGCGTAGTAGAATTGACTGGAGCTATCAAATCCTTCAGCGGGATCTCGGGGGAGACACTATCTGGCCGGCTAGACACGAAGACAACTTGGAGATCAAAGGTTCGAGCGGCGCCAACGATGATGACCACGGCAAAAATGAATAGGACAATTAAGATGTTACCCCTTCGCGTAAGGGTATGTTTGATAGGTCGAAGGTTGCCCCCATCTGGTGAAGGCACCAGCGGGGAATAACGAGCGTTGGCGGTTGCCCACATGGTGGCAACAAGAAGTGAAGTAGGGAAAGAAGAAACAGCCCACCGGGAGCAAAGAGCGTGGAAGGGGATTAGGGAGAACAAGAAACGTGGTGGTTCTTATTATTTGGAATGTGAAACGTCAACAAGTTGTTCAGTGTCACAACGCTGAAAGTAATATTTTGAAATTCTTACCTATGCTTGATCAAGTCCAACCCACACGCACCCGCACGCAACAAGAGCGGCGATACTTGAACGTTTGAACATTTGAACACAGATGGGAAGGAATCAAAAGATTTTCGAACTGCTCATTTCATGCGGGTCAACTACCAAGATCTGGAATTATGTAATCCTGGAAATTGAGGGCGAACCCAAGGAATTTGATTGGTTTTCCGTCAGACATTAATCTCAATGGCACCGAATTGGTCCCATTCGCTTCCCAACTGCAAGTAACAACATGAGATATTTGTAGGGTCTGGGATTCCACATGTCGGTGAACTTTTCTTTCTCTATGCCATCTTGATGACCCGAGAACCGTCAGCAACACCAGAGAGGCGCTTAGCGTCTACGCGTCCGTCTTCCCTCTTTCGTCTCAGTAGCTCGTCCCACCAACCAAACAGGAAGTCCCGGGCAATGAGCTTGAACCACGGTGTGAAGGAGTTGGCTGTATTAGGACAGTCGGTAAATTATGACTCAACCGGTGGATCAGATCGCCAACGCACAAGGGTTGTCAAACATGCTTTGTAATTCCGCCTTGTCCACCCACTTGTAATCGCGGATCTCGTTCTTGTTCGGAGTCACAGTAACATCTGATGTTATGAACAAAATGTAATCAACTGCACCAAGATGCTGTCAAAAACACGTTTATCACAAGTCACCGAACTGTGCTCACCTTCGTGTTCACCCCACATTCCATTCGACGGCGCAAGATAGTGGATTCGAGTGAGGTACTGGAATTGGTGGATGGGAGTCTGACTGCGAGGGATGCCGAGTTCGTGTTCCAGCTTCCTTGATGCAGCGATGCGGACGCCATGTTGGTCTTGCTCAATCTTCTCCTCCCCAAAATCATCCAGAGGGTGAGAGCAGCAAGTGTTGGTCCACATGTCAGGGAATGTAATCTTCTCGCTCGCACGTTGTTGAAGGAGGAGCTTTCCATCTGACGGCCGGAAGACAAACGCAGAGAAAGCGCGATGGAGCAAGCCTTTGTTGATGTTTTCCATCAAATGACCTGGGTTGAGAGGGTCATGACGTGTCAGCGGTGAATGATGATTTGGCGTACATGTCTTCTTGTCGGCGGCACCAATGGCGTTGTCTTGCTCGTCAACGAGGATGCATCGTTCATCCATAAGGCGTGATTGCTCTGGGTCATAGTTCTTGAGATCAATGCTGGCGAGGGCAGCGCGGGCAGCGAGGACCGCAGGGGAAGACATTGGTCTTTGATCGGACGAAAAACCGAGGTGCTGGGCCTTTATGATGTGGGCCGGCGCGATAAATAACTGCTTGATCGGGAAATAATGCAATGGGCGAGCCGCCAGCGCGGGGAGGAACGTTACACCTCTGGCCAACATTCCGAGTGCTACCCACGCGGCGCGTCAGCGAAATTAAGTTAGTTTCGTCATGACGAACAGTTGAACGTTACGCATCGCTTCAGCAGTTAGGTCTGGGACTCATCACGCGATGCCGCTTTCATTATCTAGGACAGAGGATCAAATATCCGAAAATCCGATCCCCTCAATTGCATGCACAGCATGTAAATTTCTTCGATTAAACATACCACTCTGTTGGACAAGATACTAGATTGATTCACATCGATCGGTAAATTTTCGTGCGGACAAAAAGCACGAACAGGTCCTGTACGAACTTTTGCGTTGGTATATCGGAATTGTCTACGTTTCCTATATGATGCGAATGTCAATTCGTCCGTATGGTTCCTCCTGGTTTACCCGCAGGAGGTCCTTGGTCGCAAGAACTACAGAATATGCAGTTCCAATGGATCAACCTGACTTGCAGCAGACAATATGACGAACACCCACCAATACAATGGTACAGCGCGGCAGCCGCGACTCGTGCGGTGCTGGTTGCCTTTGGAACGACATCATCGAACGCGAGATACTGGATAGTACTTGGAAGGGACCTATATTGCATTTTTGCATACCTGAGACACAGGTCAGGTCACATATCTCGTAGCTATATGCATTGTCGACGAACTCCAGGAAATTGTGTGAGTTCTTCTCGAGAGCTACACGATTGGCCTCGGACTGTCGTGACTCGCCGATGTCGTTATCTCCAGGAACTATAGGCAGACTTTGGTAAGCACGGGCGAGGCTAGTTAATGCATGGTGCACCATCAAACACGAAGTCATCATCGCTCTGGACCACGCGTGAAATCACTGCCGGCGACCCTATACCGGCCTGAAGATTTCCGGGGAGGCTCGGCAGGGAACTACCCCTTCGGCTGGCGGAACTTCCCCGAAGCCGGGCATCTGCTTGCTCAACACTCATCCGATCATGGCTGAGTAGTTGCATTTCTCCTGCGCGGGCAGAAATGGAGGAGCTGCCACCCGCCATATCCCACGGAAAAAGAGCACTGCGTTGCGAATGAAAGGTATCCGATGGTACGTCAACCCCAAAATTGTCGCCGAAAGTGGGCGGTGGTTGAGAGGCACGACGAGCTTGTCCGGGCTCCTGAATTGAGGTCAAAACGTATCATCAGAAATACAAACACCAAAGTAACCTCTGACGAGCGCAGATATTTTATGTTGGGGGTGTACTCATCGACATCCCCCCAGTTCGCTGTGGCAAACATAATCAGTATCGGGACGTCAGTTTCGCATGCACCAGACCTTCTATGTCATGATCAAAGTCAGCCATTTCATCGCCGCCTATCGGTACAGAGGCCTCCCGATCTGCGCACCAGTCTCCAGCGGACATCACTTCTATGTCTCCTGGACGTGACTTTGTTGGAGTGATTTTTCGACGCTTCTGAGGGGGAGCACGATCTTCTGAACAGTTAGGCAGTGTGTATGCACATTCAAAATACATATTACCCAAATCCTGACCCAAATGGTATGAATCCACAAAGAGACCACACCGGGCCTCGACGTGCGCCTTGAATTGATCAACCCAGAAGTCAACCAATTCTTCAGCATGTACTACAGGACTTGAGCATCGCATTGTAACCTGCCTTTAATGACTCACCGCTGCCAGGAGCGTCCCAAAGTAAACTACGAATCTGTCCAGCTTGTTCTTTTTCAAATCTCTTGATCTCTAATTCGCATCGGATAATGTTCTGCTTGTCCAGATAATACATGCGAGTAGCCTTCATATGAATGAGAATTGTGGAATGAACGAGTTCGGTTGTTGGTACTCACCTTCAGTTCCTCATCTGTGAGCTCTGTCCTGAGGTCCAGTACGAGTCTCGCACGTTTGCTCTTCCTTGACGTGGCTCGATTCTCCTCTGGGCAAGCTGGACCATCTACACACGCATCTTGTACAGTGTGCTCGCCAGGCGGAGAACGTGGGTCGTGAACGACAGCTTGAAAATCAGTCGACATTGTCGTGCCGGCGAGGGAAGGTGAAGGTTGAGATTCAGCTGCGCTCCCGGGTGAGTTCCTATTCGGATGGGAGCCATACAATATTCATACCTATCTCAACGTTCATGTCTTGGATCAAATTTGTTGAGGTAAGTGGTTGAGGACTCTGTGCAACTTGGATGGGGTCACCAAATCCTGCTACCTCGTCATCCAACTCTCCAGTGTCGAAGTGCATATCAAACGCTTCTTGAGGCTGCGTAAAGTTCCTTCACAGTGTCAGTTCTAGTCAAAAAGATTGAAGAAAGGGTTACTCTGCGGCGTTCTCGTCCATCAAATTGACCCCCCATCCTTCTCCTAGCTCTCTGACGAGATCATCCCCAACCCCCTCCGCGATATCCAACCCATCAAACGTATCATCAAACGCAAAACCTCCGGACTGAGAAGACAAATGCATTGTCGCGCCGTTTCCTCCAAAAGATGCATCAAATGAGCTGGCAAGTAAAAAATCGTGGTTCTCGGGAAGGGTGCAGGCGGTCGCACGGAGAACTTCCGAATTTGAAGTTCTGGCCTTTCCTTTCGTTTTTACCGCTGTGGAGTGATAATCGTCCTCCCCCTCATCTTCGACACCATCGTTGCCTGTTATTACGAATGATTAGGGACGCGGGCGACGCGTCTGACTTGCAAGGCAAACCTTCAGGGTTCAGGTATTCATCCCAGTTCTGAAGAGAGTTACTAGGATTTGTGCGCATAGAATCTGGTAAGTCACCTACCGTAACCATAGCATCAAATTCCAAGGAGAAGGCGGCCCTTGGATCGGCTCGTAGAGTCACCGCGGACGATCTAAGGGATGAGATCGCGATCTGCTCTATGCATAGAGAGTTAAGACAAACTTTACGCTGGGCTGCGCCATTTGCAGTTGGCCTTCTGAAGATGTCAAGGACCGAAGTTCGTGTTCGACTCGTTTGAGAGAGTTGAAGCATGTTGTGACATCTGACATAAAAATCTCTTGTTTCACTGACCGATTGTTAGTTTGATGTGCGGTCATTCCGAATACCCTACCTCTGTAGACGCTAAAAGTACGAGAGTAAAGGATAGCCAACAGTGTCGCCAAGGCCAGTTACCTACCGGGCAGCACCAACCAATAAATTGGAGGAGAGGCGGAGAGCGAGGGGTTCCGCCGGGGTGGCAATCAGTCGACATAGCTGGGAGATGTCGGCGGTCATGACAGAGCGCTTGGGCAATTTCTTGAAGGCGGATTTGGACCCGAGCGTAGCAGCGAGCCTGCGCATATAGTCATGAGTACTACCTGGTCAAAGCAGTGAAGGAGATACTACCAGAGAAGACCGAACCCGCTGTCTCTCTTTGACAGGAGGTCCGGAGAGAAAAACATGGTGACTTGGGGGTACAGAGGCAAAATCAGCAGGGGGGATACAAAATAGCAGAACGCACGGGGCGGGTTTACAAGGAGTCGGGATCGTCAGCAAGGGAAGTAATCAGGAAGCCATACGCTTAATTGGAAGCAAAAGCTCGATATATTCCAAATACTGCCAATATTAATCTCATACCGCTATCCATCGTCCCCCGTCCGCGGACCCAACCAGTCTCGCGAACAGCTCGTCACGATTCCCTACCCAGTGGAACTTGTCCTCTCTCTCCTCGCCCTCCACCGACCCCTCCGGTATCCACGTCACAGAGATGCCATTCATGATGCCGGATCTCCTCACTCCACGCAGTCGTTCACGAGGAATCACCAACTTGGCTCGAGTCTTCGTTAGGGTGGTAAAAAATAACGTGGAAGACGTCAACGTGATCAGCCCTGGCGAAGAAGCATACTGCGCCAAGAATGCTAATCAAGACAAAAACAACGTTCAATATTCGCCAGGTATAACGCACGAAAGAAAAGTGACATACTGTTTGCATCCTCGGTTTCTAGACGGTACACTGAAGCGGTTTCCCCAAAGACTTGGTTTTGCGAGGTCTGCAACACAGCTGAGCCACCGTTAACATAAATGTCCATGACAAACTACGTACGCGGGTCGACAAAATTTGTCTGCTATCCTCCACAAATGTCTTGCCCCGGACAACCCGTTCACTCCACTTTCTCCAATTTACGACATCGTCCACAGACGACTGTGTGCGCGTGTCGTCGGGCGTGCGTGTAGAGGCATCAGATGTGTAGCGTGGCTGGTGCCTAAGCGAAGTGACATCCACGTCTTGCCCCGTTGCAATACGCTTGGCGATCAATTCCATCGCATAATCAGCATCAGTCGGTGCATCTCTGAGCAATGCTGGAGCTCTACAAAGCAGAAATGAGCCCCGATGTGGCATTGCAATAAATTGCACTTGCCGTATTCTATCTTCTCGCGAAAGAGCTGCGACGACAGGTGTAACGTGCCAAAATAGTATGCCTCCAACCCAATAGATAAATTTAGCGATCAATTGTGCTGGGAGGACAAGAGTCCCAATCCCAATGATGATCAGAAACTTGCCAGGTAATGAGTGTGCGACAGCTGCAAGAAGTCACCGGAAACTTACAAGCAAATAGCGGCGGGACACGTTTTCCCGACGCCAGGTAAAGATGCTGTACACCATTCAGGTTGAGAACGCTCTGGTTTTGTCAAGGGACAAACTTTACTTTTTGATTCTCTCGTGAAGATCTGCCAGTTCGTTCAGTAACTGTAACAAGTCACGCTTTAAATTTTCTTCCTCGTCAGTTTCGTCCGAGCGAACAGGTGTAACTGCAGGGTCGTTGGAATTCCATTTCAGAATATTGCTCGCCCTCTTTTACACAACTTCGCGTTACCTTTCCCCCCCGCTTTGTATAGCTTGAAGAGCCTCCATATATCGATAGGCCCAAGTGTCGTGACGGCAAGGCGCTGTTGAAGCGTTTCGCCAAACGCGAGTGCTTGCGCAGCCTCTTCGCGTCGCTTCTGTAGTTCCCTCAGGGTGGGGTGAGTCGTTAAACGACGTCGGAGAAGACCAAACACCATCCGGAATATGAGAGCAGGGAGAAGCAAGTCGTGGAACCACAGAAACCAGAATATCTAGAGGTACCTGAGAAACGGAGCAGGGCAGCCTTGAAATTTGAAACCCAAGCACTTACTATGCAATGCCTCAAACTACGTTGGTAATCTTTCCACAAAGCCAACCGTGCTAAATCCAATAGGAACGCCTGATACAGTGGAAACGTTGCCAAGTAAAGTCTTTGGGTGGTTAACGTTAAACGCATAAGGGTGAACGCAGGTGTGACACTTGTCGCTGGCGGTAGATGTGGTAAAAGATGATTCTATTGGTTTGAGATGAAGAAAGACGTGAAGCTACACGATGACTCACATACGCAATGTGTTCTGAGAGTGAATGATTGGGCGGAAGACGAGGCAGAGCAGTTGTAATGCTTTGCTCTGTTGCAGAACCAAGACTGTCCACTCTGTGGGACTCCGTACTAGTCGTACTGGAGGACAGCCTGACTTCTCTGACATACTAAGAGAGGTGTGTAGCAGCGCTGTGATGTTTCGAAGTGGAACGCACTGCGGAGAACAAAGACAGGAACCTTTCGACTTCTTCATCATCATATAGTTGACGCAATTGAGCTTCAGATAATGCCGGAGGGTCCTGGTCCCGAGGCGGACATGTATTAAGAGGATCTTGTCCGAGGTCGGACATGGTCAGGTATGGGTTTAGGCGTTGCCATGACCCAGGTTGTTCCCGTACTGAATCCACGCTCTCCGCAGTGTGGTGGCGGTGAACTGTGAGTCTTGATCATGTGACTGGCGCGTCTCAGGTCCGTTCACCACAACTGGTCTTCGCAGCGACAACGACGCGCAAGTTCGCGACCATGGCGAATACCGACGCAAAAGAAAGTGGAATATATGCCTGGATGACTTCAGTGCGAGAGTCCATGGCCAATGATCCTTGCCATCAGATATTCGAAAATCAAGTCCAGTCCCATGGGTTCACCTTCCTGGATGATTATCTTGAAAGTATCATCGCTGGTCCGCAGCAAGGGTGAGTTCTCGGTCATCAATGTTCATGAATCATGTCTGAGCGTGGGGTCCTGTAGACCAATAATTGAATTTGTGAAGACACCGGCTCGCAGGAAGAATGTACCTCGCAGGACCAGGGCAGCTACTGCGGCCGCTACAGCAGTGAAGAATACCACGTTGCTCTCGCTGGATGTAGGTTTGTTTTTATACATGTGAATATCTTCTCATCACATTGCTAGTCCGCCAATTCTACGAAAGAGGTCCCCATCAACAGCTTTCACAAAGCTCTACTTCAGGCTAAGGAAAGATCCACTCAGGATGCACTCAACCCACAGAAACCTTCGGTTTACTCGCCTTCGGTGTCAAATGGTTTGCAGGAGAAGCCGCATGGCCGGTCCATGTCTGTTCAACCTGCAGACTTTCCTGAAGTCACCGCGGAGTCTCGAGCTGAGGCGATACCACTTCAGCAGTACCATGGAGATCCACCAAGTAAACCATCACTACCTCGCCAAGCTCCTGAGCGCGGTGCCGGGCTATCCGTCATTGCAGAAGGAGACGAATCCCCAGAACGAGGCACCGCTAACGTGTTGCGTTTGTCTACTGTCGATACCAACCAAGGGGAATCACCTCATGCTATACCTCCATTTTTCTGTGCAGCGGAGGAATACCCCATCATCGACGGGAACCCGAAAGCTATCGAAACCGATCACCAGTCACAGACGGATCTTCCATCAGACACACGATGTTCTGTCGACGTCTATCATTCCATCCCTCTCGATTCCCCTCAAGAAGTACAATCTTCAGAGGCAGGCAACCATACAGAGCCACTACCCTCTCGGACCGAAATCAACTCCCCAAGAAATCGCGAGAGGAACGCATTCACAGCTCCTCTACCCGTTGTTTCTGCATCGAACTCGGCTCAAATACCGGATACGATCTACGTTCCATTGAATGATTCGTCACCAAGGTCCCTGGCTCATAAGAATGGTGCTGCAGGATTCCCGACACTCCCTGCACCGTCCCCACTGCGTAAATCTTTACGTGTCACACAAGACGCGCCAGCCAGTTCCGCGCTCCCGCCTGCTCCAGTGCCGCTTGGCAAGAGAACCTCCTGGTTGATGAAGGCACGCGAGGCTAAAGCGATGGAAGGAACGAATTCACTCCCTGGTGTCTCCGCAGCTCCTATCCCTACAACATTCCCTCGAGTATCGACCGCAGTTAAGCGAAAGAGTGGGGATATGATTGGTGAACTCCCTCCCGGTTTCGACTGGGATAAGGACCAGCGCAAACCAAAGATTGCTAAGTCTACTGAGATTGGCATTTTACCACCTACACCCAAGGAGACTGAGGACACCAACCAACGTGACTTCGCTTTTGTACAAGGCGAACTAGTTGCTCGCTCCTCCGTTGCCGCCGCCATGCCGGTGGACCACCTAGAGTCCCATAGAATGGACGTTGACCAAGAAATCACCCATCTGGATTCCGCAGAGGAAGGGTTTATCGACTTATTCAAGCGTACGGTCGAAGGACTTGGGGCACGCACTGGCAAAAGCATGGGCAGGTCGCTTGGTGGTGCGGCGGCGGCTGCACTTGCCGAGGCACGGGCAGCCGCCGAAGCAAAGGTGGCTGAGCGAAACAAGGTTAGCGACTTAGACGAACCTTGCGATGATGGCCGGCTCGACCAGGAGCCTCTGAAGACCGGAGGACAGTCAGATGAGCAAGCACTATTTGTCCCCCTTCCTCAAATTGCAGGGGCTGAGCGTCGACTCAGTATCTCGGATCTGGCTCCAGAAAATATACGTCGTAAAGAGCCTGAAGTCTCAATACGGACGGCGCAAGCAATGGGTGTAATTCCTGAAATCAACAGTGGTGACCAGAGCATGTCTACTACCCCGCCTGCCTCACCCCCGTTCAAGGGTAATTCGGGTTTTGTCAAGCCCACGGGTCCAGTGTTCAACAAGCCACCACCGCAACCCGTATTCATGCCTCCAGCTTCAAAACAACCCACTATCGTTTCCACACAGCCCAAGGAACTCCCATTCAATCTTCCTCCGGGCAAATTCATGCTACCTGCCGCTGTGTCCTTGGGTATTCCCGCTCGACTCACTTCCACCTCCGACGATCGTCCGCTTGTGCAACAAACATCACAAATGTCTGGACAGTCCTCACAATCCAGCGCTCTCTCCGACCCGATCTTTGATAAGCGTGATGGAGCCTTTACCACGTCTACGCAAGATACACTCGGCATCGAATCACGGCCAAGCGAGGAACGGTCGGCGGTCGGCGTTGTCGTTGATAATGACGACGACGACGATAGCTGGCCGCTTGAAGAAAAACTCATCGCTGTTGAACCAGGTTGGAGGCCATTTGACTTCAGTAATGTGGATAAGGAGGATACGTGGAGTTCGCTTCCGACCGAAAGTCAAGGGACCACCAGAAATCTTACAACGGAGAAGAATAGTGATACTGTGCCTTTACCTATGGACACAGACACCAACGCTGGGCCGAACAATGGAGGACTGGAACGAGAGCAACAAACTGTCGAGACTTCCGACGCTGAATGCTCCGTCATGGAGATGAGTGAAGTAGCCGGAGCTGGAACAGGTAATCGTACTCGTGCGGAGGTGTGCAACTGTTCTTTGCGATGATCACCATTACTCAACAATTGGTTTCTATTATAGTCCACCGCTAGGGCCAGAAGCCATACATCACTGGCTTCCACTGCCTCTTCATCTCAATCCCAGGTTGGCTTCTTCAGTCAAGCCACTAAACTTGTCAACAGTATGCTTGGTGGCGGGAAGAAGACTAAACCGGAGCTGAAGAGCTTGCAACTAGCTGCCGCTGCAGCCAAAAAGGTCGGTTTCAGGCATCGAGTACATTGTGATTTTCATCCTTACCATCCACCTGTAGCAACAAGAGGAAGCCGACAAGAAGACACAACGCCTGAAGGACATGGAGGCTAGACGACAGGTCGTCATGGCAAAGAAAGCAGAGGAAGGGAGAACTCGACTTTTCGAAGAGGAGAAAAAGAGCAAGGAGGAGGTTGAGAAGCGGAAACGCGAAAGGGAGGAAAATACTGACCGGCGGCCGCTTAAACCTCCTGTTTCCACCAAGAAAGCTGAAGATGACGCCTCGAAGGAGCGAAAACTTGCCCCAGAAACAGAGAAGAAACCGGATAGCAAGAAACTCCCTTCGAAAGATAGGAAGGATCTTGCGCCCCCTACAAAATCCTCTGCGACACCTGCTACAAAACTTGTTGCTCAGAAGATTGCCAAGGCCGCCACTACTGCCCTCGTATCGTCCGCCGCGTATAACAGCACTCAGAACGCCACAGCAGCTTCGTCGGCTAAGGCGGTCATTCCGGAGGCAAAGCCTTTCAAGGTAGTCCCTTCTGCTTCGAAGGGTAAGGCGAAGGCGAGGCCTCAAGAAGACGACCTGGGTGACAAGCTTCCTTCCACAATGATCCAGTCACAAATGGCCGCCCGGGCTAAAGCACAAATGCACGCTGCTAAACTGCCGACACCCGAAGTTCCGAGCGAGTCGATCGAGCTTCCAGAGATTAATAGCGAATACTCCGACTCTGAAGACGAGGCCCGGGTTCGCACGTTCGATCCACCAGATTGGGCACAATCTCCGGAACTCCACATGGCGCTCCAGATGCAGAGTACGGTGAACCCTGATGATATTTTCGGGGCAATCCGACCATTGCGAATGGACGAAATATTCCGGACAAGGCAAAGTCGATTCAGAGCACGGTCAAGCTCCGCGAATTGGTCTGGGACAGACAGGTTGACTGTTGAAGAGATTCGCGAGTATGAGCGACGAATGGGCTTCCAGTAAACCTGCGCATCTTGAACATAGATGATATTGGTAAATTATAACACGTATATCTATTGCAATTAGCTTGTTTCCAGAGGCTCGCAGAATCATCACGTGATCTAACTTGTTTGTTTGTGCTTGCCGGGAAGGTCGGTGTTAGGCAAACGCTGGAAGCTTGTACTTAGGTCTATCATTCCAAACTCTTGTTCATAAAACGATCGTCGTAGATTCTTCCCCATCCTTACTGTCGTGCTCCTTTCTTTAATCTTTATTTCTTTCAACCATGACCTCTTCCTCGTCCTCGTCCCCGGAAATACAGCCTGCCCCAACTGCAGATGGCCAGGAACGCTTCACCTACAAACATGCCACACACGACGAAGTCCTAGAAGATCTATCAAGGTCCCGTTTTCCTGTATTTTCCGCGTCGTGTTTCTTACTTTGGCGCAGCCGGTTTCTCCTGAATCTTCCCGACGAAGAGCTTTCATCGCTGGAACGGATATGCTTTCAGGTGGAGCAAGCGTAAGCCACTTGGCTGCTCTTTACCAGACTTTCACAGGTTTATGCAAATCGATAGCCATTGGTTCTATGAAGATTTTGTTCGAGAGCAAAATCCAAAGTTCCCGTCTTTACCCCTCAAGAAGTTTTCCGAGATGTTGTTCCGTGCCTGCCCTCTATTGCATCAATGGAGTCACGATCATGAACAAGCATTTAACACCTTCATGCAGTATAAAACGAGAGTTCCTGTTTGCGGTGCAATAATGCTGAATGAGACTTGGGAAAAGGTGCGGCGTATTCGTATCACATGCTGCATACCTCAACTTCTCAACCCATTCCAGTGCATTCTTGTGAAAGGGTGGAAATCTTCATCGGGATGGGGCTTTCCCAAGGGCAAGATAAACGAGCATGAACCCCCTCACGAATGCGCCATTCGCGAGGTGAGCCCCTGTTTATTGCTGTAATAAGATGTCCTTATTTTTTCAAAGGTGTTGGAAGAGACGGGTTACAACTTGGTGGGACAAATCAACCCAGCGGATGTAATAGAGATGTCCATAAAGGAACAGCTTATTTCTCTATTCATTGTCCCTGGAATTCCGGAGGACTTTCCATTCAAAACTCGCACTCGAAAAGAGATTAGTGTAAGCGCAAATGGTTTCATCAAGGTCTCAGTATCTAAACGAATCACCAGCGAATTGAATGGTTCAAGCTGACGGATCTGCCCACCTGGAAGCGTAATAGGGCTGCTCCCGGCAAGTTCTATTTGATTTCACCATTCATTGCGTACGTCTTGAATGATTGTTACTACAAGAGGCACCTCTGATAGCGTATAACAGACCCTTGAAGACATTTATCACAGCGAGGAAACCGAGAGCGGTTGAATCAAGGAACCGCAAATTCGTTCCCTACGTATCGTCGAGTGACAGAGGCGCACAAGAGTCGAGTTCATCCTCTGCTGACACTGGTGAACTTCAAACACCTTCACCACAATACAGTGAAGCCGTTTCGGTCGCTAATGACCATACAGTAACGAGACACGAGTCAGATGAAGAAAAGGGTGTCCTCGTAGAACCTCTGGATCCACACTTTGCCCGGCTGCTAAATTCACTCTCCATCTCCGCTTCCAAGAATGTCGATACGAGGCCATCGCCTAGTGCCAACGGAGCTTCTCAATTACCAAAAGACTCGCCATCCAGTCGCCTACAGACCCCGGACTGGTCCTCACGTATTCCCGCCTTAAACCGGACGCCAGTCGATTCTCCGAGTCTTCCCAGGTCTAAACATATCTCAACTCAGGACTCTCACAGCTGCCAAAAGCATTCAAATCTTATGTCTTCCCATGAATCCCAGGTGGCATGCCGAGTTGATAGTAGTTCCAGTGATATGTCGCCCGTCGTCGCGGTTGCAAATTCAAATTCTCCGACATCCTCCGTTACAACCGCACGGAAGTCATACATGTCTTCTCGTCGCAGCTCCAGCATTGCCGACATTTCCCCATACCTTTCTCGACCATCCGAAGTACCCGCATCAGGAAAAAGGCTAAAACAGTTGGCGCTTCTCGAGTCTGTGGCGGATGAATCTTCCAAGATGACACCTACTCTCATTAGCCGAGAGTTGCCACCCTTTCAAAGTCCGGATTACCGGCTTCCAGGCTATCCCGGTCCCTCTGCCTCAGTGCCGCCACCGACATATTATGGCTCTCAGGTCAACCTTCGAGCGTCATATGAACCAGGCGCATCGATGCCCTCCCTACACCAAGCTCGGAGTGTGAATTTGACACCGTTCCACCCTTTCCACGAACCACCCATAGTAGAGGATCCCTTCCAAATTAGGCCTCGCTCTAGCCAATTCAATCACCCAACCTCTATCTATTCGGGTGGTGTGCCCACGCGTGGCACGAGGAATCAGAACCAATCACCATCTCTTCCAGGTGACTCAGCTCATGTTTCGCCTCCAGCAAACCTTCTTGGAAGACCTCTACGAACACCTTTACCTCAGGCTTTTGCTCCGAGCTATCCGACTACCCCCTCTCACCCACAACCAAACACTGTCCACCCTATTTATCCCTATAATAGCGCGTTGGAACATGCTGCCACTGGCGCGCCTCCCCACTCGTTCCATGCTCATCGCGATTCGTATGCAGTGCCTGCAACACATACCGTGTTATCACCACAATCTCGACCATCTCTCCCGTCAAGTAGCGTTCAGTTACTTTCCATACTCAACGGGGATCGGGCCAGCGGACCACATGTTTCCGTCTCGCGTACAGGCCCCCTTTCTACCAGCATTTCAGTCCACACGACCTAGACCAATTCACCGATACATCTACCATCAACATAAATGCACATACTCGCATTACTCCCGCCCATAATATGTGGCAAGGTCACTCACTTGAATTGCCTACTTTTCTGATTCCCTCAGCTGTCCCCACGTTGACTCTTGTCTCTCTTGCCTCGTTACCATCTTTCGAGGGCCATAAACTATGTTCTGGTTGGTTTCTCAAAGGGTCGACTGAGCATTCGAACTTTGCCAGTCTCATCGTTGATTCAGTATCATAATTTTATTCTGCTTTTCCCTCTCGTTCGTTTTAAACCGTCGTCGTATTCGATTATTCAGACTCCCAAGTACTAGTATCAGTCACGTTCTGTCACAGCCATCGCAATACCCCCATTTGTAGTTTTGTAGCCCTCCCGACGTGTCAATGTCACGCTCATTCCTATGATGTGACTGATGTTATGTTGCCGATGGCTGTGCCTCCTCACAGCCACATATCGCACGATCGCGACGGATGCGAGGAGCTTTGGTTTTCGCTCTCCAGTCGACTTTGCGCTTGAGCTCTCTCAT
>JBBPNX010000244.1:0-27062 GCA_038091155.1 Harrya chromipes | reverse complement strand
GTCAGAATCATCGTCTTTGGGCGTTGTGGATGACTTTTTGTTTTGCCTAACTTCCCAAACTTCCCCCTCCGTTATCCATTCTCCAACCGTAGGATCAACAGTGGCATGAACGATTGTCTGGTCCAGATCGACGATCAAGGATAGCCTCCTGGATTTGAGGAGGTGCTCTGCAGTCTCCTGCTCTATCCTCTGTGCTTCCTCCATTGATACTGTGGGGCCGAACGCGGAGTGCGTCATTTGTATGGATGCGCGCGATGCATCTGAGAACCCCGTGTAGTCGTAGCTAGAAACGGCGGAGGTGGATGAAACCCACAAGGCAGTAAAAGACAAAGGAACGGAACCTACGCAGTCATGTCCTTGCCACAGATCCCACATAAGCCACCGACTTGGACACCGTGTTTGCAAGGTTCGAGGATCGTGATGACTGGCCTCTGCTTGGACCGCTGGACAGAGATTTCGTCGCCTACGCGAACGTTCCAGGTCTCAACGGAACCATCGAGGGGACAGTCCCATGTTCCGAAGCGAATTTCAGGGCGTGCTCCGGGTATTGAGGATTGATATTTGAAAGAGTAACTCAGTAAACGGGTGCCTCGCTGAACGGAGGCACCTTGTTTAACATCGAGGGATGCGACCTTTATGGGATATGGGAGACTTGAAGGTAGATTTAGTTCTGTCGGATTAAACATGTTTTCCAGGACTAAGTAGGTGGAAGAAGTGGGGGTATGTCGTCAGACGGATATGCGGCTCCGTGGCTGCACGCGTTGAAGATGACCAGCGGGTCCAGGTGGCTGTGTACTACCACCTTCCACCGAACCACAATGACCCTGACTACCCTGTTACTGTTCTCCACAATGGAAGTGACTAAACAGGCCTTCTATCGAACCGCTTTTTCGTACGCCATTGTTAACCTCAAGCCAATCATGCCAGGCCGTGTGTCCCGTCCTTTCTTGACCGACGCGTGTACTCAACCACCCAAGATGTTCTCGTCATACCCACCCGCGTCGTCCCAAGGCTGGCGGACCTCACAACGCCCGAGTTAACTTGCCTCATGTGTTCCATTCAACACGTTGGTCGTTTAATTGAGAAAGCTTATAATGCAGACTCGCTCACCGTAGCATGTCAGGTAGTCCCAACCATGATCCCATTGCTCTAAATTCATTCATTTCCCACCTTTAGGACGGCAAGGCTGCGGGCCAATCCGTACCCCATGTCCATTTCCATATACTTCCCCGGAAATTCAAGGGTGACTACTTCTCCGAGAGGATGGACGACGTATACCCTGCTTTAGAACGGTCGGAAGCTTCCCTCCATCAGCATTTGGTAGCTGCGAATGGCGTTGATAACCCGTTTCAACCACTGAGGGTTGACGCCGATGAAGATCGACAGCCTCGGTCCGCTTTAGAAATGGAGATGGAAGCTGAGTGGTTACGAATGTTCGTGGTCAACCCCCTCACCACAACTCATGAGCAAGGGTGAACCCCTTTTCACTTCTATAGTTGGTATATAATCCACTTTCTAGATAGCATCTGGCCACACACAGCCAGCAGCTACATGACCGCATCCATTCACATGCTGAATAGAGCTAGATAATCCGCCTGCAAGGCACAACACTGGTGCCGACCATACATTTCCAGAGTCATCTCGACCGTAGAATGCGCCTTCTTCTTCGACATCTTCCAGGCCCTCGAAACCTTCTTCCATACCTTGATCACCAGCAATGTGCATCATTCTCACGCCATTTCGCCATGATTGGTACAGCCTGCTCCGTATGGCGGTGAACTGAACAAGACCTTCGTCCCAACCTCTCTCGAACTGTGCTCGAATAGCATCATGCTTGTCCTTGTGCATTATGCTTGTAGTCGCGCTCAAGGAGCACAGAGTTGGTGGTGATGGGACTACGCGAACTTTTGGAACCACTATGTTCGCCGGTATAACAGGGGTTGTTGTTGTCACCGGGGGATCTCGCAGTGATATTGTCGCGGTCGCTAAGCCGCGACGACCTCGGCGGGGCCGTCTAGCTGGCCCATCCCCTTCTTCGGGTACAGTAGCAATTCCTTGGTCCTGCCCAGGACTGGTGCGGGTCGCGTGAAGTTCCAGCCATGTCTTGAGCTTTTTCTCCCGTTCTTTCGCTGCCTTGACGGTGACTAGTGCGCAAACCTTCCCCACATTCGCCCACTCGCTCTCCTGGGCGTCGCCCCCCATAATATTACATCCATCCACTATCATATGCCTTAACTGCCGAAACCGCGCGAGCAGCGCTTCTACATCAGCCAATCGAATGTTGCAGGTTGATAAATCCAGGATGCGGAGTCCGGGCACAGAACGAGGGGACTTGTAAAGACAAGCAGCAACTTGTCTGGACGGGATTCGCAGTCGCAGGCCTGTTAGAGAACCCAGGTACGATGAACAAGCCAACGTATTGATCGGATCAAGGCGAAAGAACACTAGTGGTTGAGCGAAATGTTGTTTGCGGGCTATTTCAGGGTCCAGAGGATCTTGTACGATCGACAAGGTAAGGAGGTTGGCTGTCGGCCATCGAGAAAGGGTCTCCAAGGTAGTATCGAAGTATGCACCCTGATTTCGCGGGTCAGCTAGCCAAACATAGCATAGTGGTAAACTCTTCCCCACCTTAAGAAATTGATAATACGTTGCCTTTTGCACACTGAGGTCGGCGCAGTACTTCAGCTACAACAAAAGTCTGGGTGACAGGACCGTGACATACTATGGTCTGAAACGCAATGAGATGTAACGCCAAGCCTCTCTCGGCTCCTCCAGCATCTCCTCCATGTGCTCCGGAGCAAAATTTGGCCCGACGAAAAGTGTGATCCTGGCCAGCCGCGGGAGAAGGGCTACCAGGTTGACCACTACGTCTGCATCCACACTCCAGGTTTCAAGAGAGAATTCCTTCACCCAACTTGGTTCCTCCAGGCGCCCTCGTAGCCGACGGTATAGCAGGACTACGCTTTCCGCTGACTTGAGGCGGATGTTTTCGAAAAGATGGTGCAAAGGCACCGGAGAGTGTGGGATCGCTCTAGAAAGTGACAGGGCAGTTTGTTGCTGTACGTCCCGAGGCGCCTGTGCCAATATTCCAGAGTATATCTCTGGGGGTAGCTCAGCGAGGTATGGGATCATGACGAGCAAGGTAAAGTTGATGGTTGCGTGGACCGGTGACTCGTCTCAATCATAAATTTCATTTTGATAGCACAATATTTCCGATGCAGTGTGGTCCGGTGTACATTCTCAAGCCGTACACTGGCACATTATACACTCCAAAGAAGAGGTCCTACGATACTCGTTCTCAGCGCTGACTCGGATCCCTCCTCACCCAGGACCAACATTTCCACTCCTTTCTCTACCACCTCCCTAATTTTCGCTTTTCCAGTCCAGGAATCTATACGCGGAGTCCATGCCACGGCATGCGCGCCGATGTGGCCCACAACCGTCTTCGCAAACTCGATGTCCCCCTCATCCCCCCTCCGTTCCCTGTAAGTTCCCAAAAACGACCCAATGATCGCCCGGGTTGACTCCTCCCGAGTTGGATAGAACTCGGAAAGAATGTACAACTCTGCGCAAAATTGTCCCAGGTCCAGCCCAGGCAAGCCGGTCTTGCTAAGCTCCCAGTCCAGGACACATAACTTCTCTACCCCCTCTATCGCTCCATCCATCCCACGCTTGAGTGCAACCATCAGATTCCCTGGCCAGAAATCTCCGTGCGTCATCGGATCGGATGCAGTCGCAGCCTGGATCGCCAGCTTCCTTTTGTCTACCAGATTCGAGATCACTGTCATCTTCGACTCGGGAATTGTGAGGAGTGGATCTGAGAGTGTAGGGATGTTATCCTCGCCGGTCAAGGTGGATTCAAGTCGACCATAAGTCGCGTAGATCGAGATATCCTTCCCAAGTTGATTGTTCGCAAACGGTGCCAGATCTACGTCTGAGTTCTGGTTCCAGGTATGGACTCCACTCATGTATTCCGCCAGCGCCGTGCCAATTTGCTGCGAGACCATCATTGGCAGACCCTCTTCAACGAGTATCTCCTTCAGAGTTCGGCAATCCTTCCCCGCGTCCTCCATGATGATGATATGTCTTTCCTCGTCGAATAAATGGACGGTGGGGACCCTGATATACTCGGGGACGTTGGGCGTGGTCACCCGAGCTGCAAGACGAAGTGCTTGCACCTCAACGAGCTGAGTTTCATCGTGAATATGTCAGGATACTCTTGGGGCGAGTAAAATACATAATTACCTGGCGTTTTTGGTCAAACGGAAATCTTCGGACAGATGACGCAATATAGGGAGGTGCATATTTCAGAACTAGGGTCGGGCGACCGTCGAATACTTCGATGAGGTTTAACCTATATACAAAATTGCCTACTCCCCCGGTGAGTTTGTCAATCGTGTGAGTAGCGAATTGAGGTTTATCCTGTAGGTATGCCTGGATGCCTGATACGGTCGCTAAATCATCAATAACGCTTGCCATCTTGATCAGGCTTGTCAGAGAGTGTAGGACTCGGAGGAAGTGGGCGATGTTGAATACGACTTGGCGATCATATCGAACGTATTTCAGAATTTGTAGTACCTACGCGAACTACCAAAACTCCGAGTCATCAAACGGAGGTGACTTGGTGACTCGTTGCGACGGTACCGACAATACCACAATCAGTGACTCGAAACCTGCCTCAGCCGAGTCCGGCTATGCCATATCGATATTCGAAGTCTATGACTCACGATCGAGTGACCATTAAACCCAACTAAGTTGGCTGTGTCTTAGATGACGTTGAGCTAGAATCAATGGATTGCATAGCGAGTCACTGGCATCTCATGTGAAGCAGAGTTGCTACATCCATGGTACTACCATGTAACTATCAACTTGAAGGGCGTCAGGCAGAATTGACTCACATATTGACACCCCGTTCGGTTTGGTGACGGATTCTGAGACATGGCAGTGCGCAGAGTTTTCAGGGAACTTATTATCACTCATGTTATCCGCCAGGCAGATAGAAATACAAGATAAATTGTTGGGATACGGGCAACTTACAACAGGTTCCTACTGAGCCGTAGTGACTGGTTTCACACGGTATCCAGATGCAAATTACAGCTTGTCGTAGTAGTAGTCGAGAGGAGGAATATCGGGCTACAACCACCAATATGTTAGCAGCTACGGGAGGTAAAGCCCAATTGTACTTACCTTGAGACCTTTCCGAGTACGGATGCCCTTGACGAGTTCTTCGAGCTTGCTGCCCTTTTCGAGAGGAGCTAAGGGTAAAGTGTGTCAGTATGTAGTATTTTCAACTCAAATTGAACACTTACACCCGTTCATGAGCTCCCAGTGGTCGAATACGCTCTGGGGGAAGGCTTGTCCTGCAGTTTGTGAACGGAGATCTCCGTTGAAGCCAAAGGATTCCATAACAGGCAGGTACGCCTTAACAGTGAACATGGGCGTTCCGGGCCTCTGCTCCTCGCTGAAAACCTGACCACGACGCTTGTTCAACACACTGTAAATACCACCAATGGCATTTTCAGGACACTGGATCTCGACTAAGATAGATGTCAATCCAACGTAAGACCAAGCGATAGGAAACACTGTACCAAGGTAAACGGGCTCTTGGAGACCTGGTGTAGCAAGCAGGCAGGCAGCATAGCAAACACGTCGGCATGTTGGGATAATTTGACCTCCACCACGGTGGATGGCATCGGTATGTAGCTGAGAACATTCGGGTCAGATAGCTATACAAGTGACAACGGCTAGTCGCTTACCGTCACATCGATAACATTCACACGGACCCCGCGCATGTTCTCTTCGGCACAAACACCTTCTTTTGTTGCCCATTGGAATGCGGCGACACAAGAATCCTTGATTTCATTGAGGTACTGCACACCCTTCGTGACATCAACCAACAAGTTAGCGCCAGTCGTCTCAGGACCGAAACACCAGATCTTCCTAGCATCGGTGACATCCCATCCATATTCATCGGCAAGGATACGAGCACGAGCTTTGAAATCGTCACGGGCATTGATTGTGCCGGCCTCGATGGCTTTGGTAAGTTCCTCATCCAGCGGCATGGCCTTTGCATACAAACGGTTGTGCTTGTTTTGTGATTTAGAGAGGGCAACGATGGAAGATTCTGTCTTCACAGTCTCGCGGTAACCAACAACGGGATCTGAGATCTTGAGAGGGACACCGGCGTGGTCCTCTTGCAAGTCCTAGACTTACCACTGAGCAAAGACGAAATGGTACAGAAGTAAATTGTCTGACCTTCAAGCAAATTTCCAAGTGGAGCTCTCCAGCACCCGCAACGATATGTTCACCAGTGTCAGCAATCCAAGCCTGGACACAAGGATCAGATTTGGAGAGACGTTTGAGACCTTCAACGAGCTTGGGAAGATCGGCAGCATTCTTGACTTCAACGGCAACCCGAACGACGGGCGACACGGAGAACTTCATGACCCTCATGTTGTGGGCAGTTTCGGAAGTAGTAAGAGTACCGCTCTTGAGCAAGAACTGATCGATACCGACGAGACCGATAATGTTCCCAGCAGGGCAATCTTCGATAGGCTCAATGTAGCGACCCATCATAAGTACGGTGCGTTGAACAGACTTGACAAACAAGTCGTCCTTCTTTCCAGGGATGTAGTTAGGCCCTTGTATGCGGATCTTGGGTCCGGAACGAACAGTTCCGGAGAAGACACGACCGAACGCGTAGAAGCGGCCTTTATCAGACGTAGGGACCATCTTGGAGACATAGAGAACGAGAGGTGCCTTGGGGTCACAGTCACGAATACCGATGGCTGACTCGTCATCCATGGGACCCTCGTATAACGTCTCAACACGGTAACGCTGAGCGGTGGCAGGAGAGGGCAGGTGAATGACTATCATCTCCAGAAGAGCCTCACCCGCGGGCAAGAACTTGCGCATGATGGTCTTGAGGAGGGCCTTGGGTTCGGCGATCTCCTTTTCTTCAGAGGTAAGGGCGATTTCAAGTTTCTCGCACATGTTCTCTGTTTGCTCCTTCCTGCGTTTTATAACGGCATCAAAGATCTTGAATATGGGGTCAAGGACAAACATGTTGAAAGCGCGCTCGAGGGGTTTTCCATCGGCGTCCGCAGACTTTGTGGACCACTTTTTGGTCGCCGGGTTGAAAAAGTTGTCGCCCCAAAGTTTGGCAACGAGCTTGTCCTTGGGAACACCGAACTTCTTAGAGTATCTGCCGGCAAACTGACGGAGGGTGAAGCCCCATCCGTGAAGGCCAGAGGCAAAGGCAACGGTACCCTTCTCAGGGTAGACCTGGACATCACCAAGCGCGACGTCGTGGTAAGTTGAAATGATGACGTTGACGGTCTCGACTGTGCGTTGGAAAGACTGGTAGAGGTCTTCCTTCTGCACTTGGAGCTCGAGGAGGGCACGGTCGACCTTGTTAATGACGACGACGGGTTTGATACGTTCTGTCAAAGCCTGTCGCAAGACGGTTTCGGTCTGGACGCAAACGCCTTCGATACAGTCAACGACGACGAGGGCACCATCTGTGACACGGAGGGCGGCGGTGACCTCTGAGGAAAAGTCGACGTGCCCAGGGGAGTCGATCAAGTTGATCAAGAACTCGTTGCCTGATGGAAAGAAATCGGTAAGACATGAAAATCCATGTAAACAGATTAGCTCATACCGTCTGTTTTTTGCTTGATAACTTCGACATCTTCTTTGAGCATTTCGAAATACATGGAGATGGCGGTCGATTTGATAGTAATACCACGCTCCTTTTCGTCTTCACGGGTGTCTGTGAAGCGCATGTCTCCTGCTTTTGCTGATGCGATGATACCAGCCTTGGAGACGAGGGAGTCTGTGAGGGTGGATTTTCCATGATCGACTGGAAGGGATAGATTAGATCACGATATGGAGTGATCGCAGGACAAGACCGACCATGGGCGATGACACTCATATTACGAATGTTTGTGGGCCGGTCCATGAGAGCACGGACCTGGTCTGTTCAGGATGAGGTATTGAAAGACAAAGAAGGTGGGCGGATCTCACCTACGGTAAAGTTACTGATGTGGTTGGATGAGCATAACCATGACGAAGAAAGAGAAAGATCGGACGTACACCATGATGTCTAATTGTTACAGATGCAAAAGTACGAGGGGGGATGTGCTGGTTGAGGGCACCGGGGACCGCAGCTCGGATGTGGAATGTTTTTTACTGTCGGAAGGGGGTTATCGATCGCATTCAGGGCAGGTACACGGAGACGGTGCACGTGCATATCTGATCTAATCTACTTAATCATGTGACTTCGAGTCAGGATAACTTGGACAAGATCTTAAATGAGGGTCATTGCGAGTCATCGATCACTCGCCGCTCCTTTCAGAATGACTTCCACTTACAACGGTCCCTGGCCCGCCCGCAGAATTCGCGATGAGTTCTTCTCCTACTTCCGCAGCAATAACCATACATTCGTCCCTTCCTCCTCAACCATCCCTTACGACGACCCAACCCTGCTCTTCGCCAACGCAGGCATGAACCAAGTCCGTCTCATCTCTCTTTTCCTCGACCAGCCCTCCTCACACGACCCAGTACAAGTCCATCTTTCTCGGCACCGTCGATCCCAATTCGGAGCGCGGCAAACTCAGACGCGCCTTCAACAGTCAGAAGTGCATCAGGGCTGGTGGAAAACACAATGGTCCCGTCCTCCAATAATCTTTATTCGCGCACTGACCTCATTCCAGATCTCGAGGATGTCGGAAAAGATTCATACCACCACACTTTTTTCGAGATGCTTGGCAATTGGTCTTTCGGTGACTACTTCAAGGTCACTATCCTCTCTGCCTTCTCTCGCCCCCCTGATTTTTCATCCACTGTAGCGAGAAGCCATCACTTTTAGCTGGGAGCTTTTGACCCAAGTTTATGGCCTCCCGAAAGAGCGACTCTACGTCACCTACTTCGCCGGCGACCCACAGAACAATATCCCTTGCGACGATGAAGCCAGACAAACATGGCTTGAATTTGGCATGGATCCTAACCATGTCATTCCTTCAAAGTTTAACTTTTGGGGTAATCTTATTCTCTTTTCACATCCGCCGTTGCCTGATTCGCCGTTGCAGAGATGGGTCCGACTGGCCCTTGCGGTCCTTGCAGGTAATCCAGACGTCTACTGCTTGTGCTCCATATCAACTATCATTACAGTGAAATACATGTTGACAGAATAGGGAATCGCGAGGTTCCTCATCTTGTCGACGGTGACGATCCAACAGTGGTCGAGATCTGGAATAACGTCTTCATCCAATTCAACCGTGAGGAAGACGGATCCCTTAGATCTCTTCCAGCGAAACACGTGGACACTGGCATGGGTTTTGAACGTGTCGTCTCCGTCCTCCAAAACAAATTATCCAATTACGATACGGATATCTTTCAACCCATCATGGTCAAGATCCAAGAACTTAGCGGTGCACGTCCGTATACTGGCAAGTTCGGTGCCGAAGATGTCGATGGCATTGATACTGCTTACCGTGTCGTCGCTGATCATGTACGAACCCTCTCGATTGCCTTGAGTGACGGTGGTGTGCCAAACAATGTTGGTCGAGGTTATGTTCTTCGCCGAATCCTTCGCCGCGGCTGTCGATATGTTAGGAAGAAACTCGGGGCACCGATTGGCTCGTTTTTCTCATCACTCATGCCGGTCGTGGTCGAACAAATGGTCCGCATAATAATCCCCTGCATACTGTGGTCCCCTGACCGTCTTCCAGGGTGATGTCTTCCCCGAACTTCGAAAGAAACAAGACGAAATCAAGGAAATTCTTGACGAAGAAGAAGAATCCTTTTCGCGAACATTAGATCGCGGAGAGAAACTCTTCGATCAATATGCCACTCGTGCGATTCACGCAGGCTCGAATGAACTTAGCGGCGCCGATGTCTGGCGGTTGTACGACACTTTCGGTTTCCCCGTGGATTTGACGCGCCTTATGGCTGAAGAGCTTTCACTCGCTATCAATGAAAAGGAATTTGAAGCTGCACAAGAACGATCAAAGGAAGCGAGCAAGGGTACTTTCAAGAGGGACAAGGCAGACAGTGTCAAGCTTGATGTTCATGATCTTGCAGCATTAGAGAAGAACGATGCAATACCCAAAACTGATGATTCGCCCAAATATCGTGAGTGCATCTATCTGTGTCGCACGACTGAAAACCTTACCCCCCATTGTAGAGCTCGGAAATATCACCGCAAAAGTGAAGGGAATCTACTACAACCATGAATTCCGCGGAAGTACTGCTAACATTTCCGATGGCGCAAACTTCGGTATTCTCCTTGATCGCACGAGCTTTTATGCGGAAGCTGGAGGCCAGGAGTATGACAAGGGAAACATTGTTATCGATGGCACGTGCGATTTCGAAGTGACGAATGTCCAAGCGTACAGTGGCTATGTCCTGCATACGGGACACCTCAAGTATGGCCAACTGAACGTTGGGGATGATGTCATATCCTCTTACGATGAGTTACGGCGATGGCCACTCCGTAACAACCATACTGCTACGCATATCCTCAACTTCTGCCTCCGCGAAGTGCTCGGGGACCACGTTGACCAGAAAGGCTCCCTTGTCGCCCCTACAAAACTACGGTTTGACTTTTCACACAAAACTCAGATTACTCTCCCGGAACTTGCCAAGATTGAATCTATGAGTGTTGATTGGATCAAAAAGAATGTCAGGGTTTACAGCACAGATATCGATCTTCAGTCCGGGTTCCAAATCCCTGGCCTCCGCGCAGTCTTTGGCGAAGCGTACCCAGATCCGGTGCGAGTGGTCGTACTAGGTTACGATGTCGACGATATCGCCAAGGACCTCGAGAATCCGAAGTGGCGAAGCACCAGCATCGAGTTCTGTGGAGGTACCCACGTTGCAAAGACTGGTGATATCAAGGACTTTGTGATCACCGAGGAATCGGGGATCGCCAAAGGTACCAGACGAATCACTGCGATTACTGGACAAGAAGCACAGGAGGCGACGCGTGTCGCAAACGAAATCAAATCGCGCCTTGATGCACTTGAAACTAGCTCGGGGAATGAAAAGGACGGCGGTCTCAAGGCTCTTACGGTCGTAGGTCGATTTCTTGGATGTTCCTCGATTGATGTTCAAGTGCATTCTAGGAACTTGGGCAGGCAGATATTTCAGTCTTGATCAAAGCAGAGCTCAAAGAACGCCTCGGGGCGATTCGCAAGGCGTTCGACAAGCAGATAAAGGAGAAGGAAGCTGCTCTCAACAAATCGGTTTGTTCTATAACCCTGCGACATGTCATCAGATATTGAATTTGTTACAGGCTGTTGACACACTCGTCACGTATTTCAATCAAAATCCAGAGGCAATAGGGTATTTCGCGAGTATCGATGTTGACGGCAACTCTAAGGTGGGTTGGATTGAAACCCCGGTGATGGTCGAGACTAATTGCTGCCGCACAAAAATAAGATCCTTCAAAATGTTGTGTCACAAGGCAAGAAACTCGGGAAAGCCGTGTATGTGTTCAGCGTCTCCACAGAGGGGGGTAAGGTGGCACACGCGAATTATGTGCCCGAAGATGTCCGGGAGAAAGGATTTGATGCTCGGACGTGGGCTGTCAAAGTGACTGAGGTGTTGGGCGGCAAGGTGAGACTTTCTAAGCTCAGTCATTGGCCAGCTGACAAAATCATGATTTAGGCTGGAGGCAAAGAGGATGGTGCTCAGGGTGTGGGTGTACACGTGGATAAGCTCGGAGACGCCGTCAGGATTGCACGGGAGGCATATCCGGTTAGTAAACGAATCCCCTCTAAGCTCTTATAGTTGGATGTTGCAGATTTTCCGCGTTACTATATTTCTTTTAGAGGTACACTATCCAAGTTAGATGAGCACTATCGCCACAACATTGCCAGTCACTAATGCAACTTGACTCGCCCGATTCGAACTATATCTGCTCGCGATCAACCTCAGACCGGGAGCCTTTTCTCCGTCTCCCTCAGGCTACTCCGGATGATAACTCGAACATCTCATTCTGATGCCTCGGCGCATGAGCCACGCAAAGAGCCACGCTCCTCATCAACGATCGAGATGGTTAGAAGACCCCCAATTCTATATCGTGACGAGTACGCGGATGAGTGGCTTACGCTCATCGTCGAGCAATATGAGGATATCCTGGCGGACTTGCACGTGGATCAGAGACTCGGATAAGCCTCAGATAGTAAACGTTGTGAACCTGGGCACACTCTCCCCCTTTCTTTGCATTTCTTAGGCTTACCGTCATCCAAGATGACATGTAAACGCTCTGGTCAACTGCAGCGTTCATCTCTGTCGAACACTACTAGTATAGAAAGTAGTGGGATCGATTAGACGGATCTGGTCTGAAGATCGCTGTGGGGCTCCCGCCAAAGTCTGCATGTCCCAAGGGCCTGTAATACTGACTCTTGGGACATGCTATTGTGCCGCCGCTTCGAGTGTCAGAGGTTGCCAGTTCAAAATTACATAGAATATTCGGATGTAGATCATGATCAGAACAGTACTGGGTGTCTCATGCTGACAGGATTATGATTGCACCACTAGTGGGCGCCTTCGTTCGTAATGTCTTGCTCATTGCCAGTGACCAATACATCCTAGCTCAGATTCAAGTTGTCTTGGACGAACACTGGCAAGTCTGTAGTCGACGTGCAATGTGATTGTGTGTCTGATCTTCTGATCTACTCGCTTCTCAGATCTGCTCCTCGAATTGCCCCTTCGCCTCCTGAAGATTCCTCTTCCAATTTCTGCTTCTCTCTACTTATCCTCATTCATACTTATGGACAGTTGGATGCCGCGTCATTTCTTTTAGAAAGGTACACTACCGAGTTAGACGAGCACGTTGCTGATTCGACATGAGTCACGGACTCGCGCTATTCCTAATCCGACTAGGAAATATTTAAGGATCGAGGCCGAGGATGCTATTGTGTCAGCACCAACGCCCACCATGCCAGAGAACCAGCTATATCCGCTCGAGGTGAATCCTCAGACAGGGGAGCCTTTTCTCCGTCTCCCTGCTCCGAACGACAACATCATTCTGACGCCTCCGCGCATGAGCGATGCCAAGAGCCTCGCTCCCATCATCAATGACCCTAGCGTATCGATATGGTTAGAAGGACCCCCAATTCCATACCGTGACGAATACGCGGATGAGTGGCTTCCGCTCATCATCAAGCAAAGCGAGGATATCCTGGCGGAATTGAGGGAGGAAGAGCAGCTGAGCCCGGGCGGACCGTTGAAACTGGTGGGAGGGTGTCCTGTGAGACACATCAGGGAGGTTCTCCCTGATGGAACGGACGTTTATCTCGGAGATATCGGGATCACCCGTGCGCAGATGGAGGAAGTCCTCGATCCCGATGAGAGGAAGAGGGTTGTGGAGACGAACAACGAGAAAGGAGTCGGGGATCCGAGCATCGTGTGGACTTTTGGAGGTATGAGGGCGCTACATAAGTTGTAAGAGCGGACACGTGCTGATTGCATGTGACAGACTACCTTACGACATCCCACCATGGACGGGATATCATGAGTGCAGCCATGGGGACGATATTGTACAAGTGGGCAATTCCGCGTATGGGCGTTCAAATGATGGTAGGGTACACATTTACGGGAAATGAGGGGAGTCGACGTGTGTTTGAGAAGAACGGATTCAGGTTGGAGAGGACGATAGACAATGGAAAGTTGGTACGAGGAGAGCGGAAGGCGCTCAACTACTTGCGATGGGACCTGAAACAGTATTAGTACTACACAGCCATCGGGGACGAGTCCAGTGTTACCTCCTCTTTCTCTTTCTCTTTCTCTTTCTCTTCTCCCCACCAACCCGCAGTATGGGCAGTCTCATTAGACCGGCCACACCTGGTTTCATCATCACCCTCGCCGCAACAGTCCTCCTTGCCTGCGTCTCTTTTTCGGTCCCACTCATCAAATCCATCTACTTTCTCAAGGCCTCTCTCTCCGTTGAAAATGAAAACGGGTACATAACCTTTGGCACTCTGGGTTATTGTCTCTCCATACAGTCTTCGACTTCTTGTTCAAAAGCTAGCGTTGGATATGAGCTCAGTCAGTCTCTTGCTATTCGCTTTACCGCAGTCCTTACCCTCATTCCAAGATATAAACGCTTTGGTCGGTGACTCGACTGCCATTCAAATACCTGATATCGTCGTGAAATGGCTCACTTATGTCCTCGTACTCCATATCGTCGCTTTTGGTCTCGCTGGTGTTTCTGCCCTATTCGGTCTCCTTGCCCATGTTCGTGAAATGGCCATGAGCTGTTTCAGTAGCTGCATAGCTGGATTCGCTGCTACTGTTGCCCTGGTAGCGTTTATCTTCGACATCGCCATCTTCTTCATCGCAAAATCTCGCATGAATTCTGTATCTGGCGGCTCGGCGTCAATCGGCAATGCTGTCTGGCTCACTCTCGCCGCCTGGCTTCTCCTTTTCTTCAGCGGTTGCTTTTATGGTCTTGGCAGATGCTGCATCAGACGTCGTTCGCGCGACGGGTGGAGAAGGAAAGACGGCGTTGAAAATGGACTCGATTCCAATGACCAATTCCACCTCGACGCCGTCAAAGCAGAGGCGGACCGCAAGGCTCGTCAAGCACAACCCGAGGTTGGCCTGCCTGCTTTCAACGAATTTGACCAATCTCAACCACTCAAGGCTCGAGTGGACGGAGAAGAAGTCTTACTCGAGGAAGACATACCTTACCACGATAACCAGAGTATATCTACGGCCGGGAATGCTGGCATGGGGACCTATGGTCGTTCCACACGAGGAGCGTATGCGGGAGCTGGCTATATGCAGGCTCTCCCTGGCACTCGCGCTGTAGACAGCTATAACAGACCACGGCGTCGTGGAAGTAACCTCACACATACCACTTCCACCACTGTCCCATCCATGTATCCGCCATCGTCCAGTGCCTCGGCTCCCTCCTCTGGTACCACAGCAGCCGTGTACGACCCTCCTTCGGACAATCGCTATGATCATGATCCGTACAGCCCACAGGCTTATGGTCACGTTCCCGGAGGTACTTCTTGTGAGAATTCCTTTACTTATTTTTACGTTCAGCTTCTCACGGATTCACAGATAACCCGCAAGTACAACAACCTCATGTTCCTTACGATCAATATGGCGGATTCAGCTCAGACACTTACAGCGCTACGACCGTTGTTGACAATCCGTATCAACAATCCTACGGGGCTAGTCCCGCCAGATCTCCTACCCAGCCCGACCGCAACTACACTCTTGGTGGAGGTGCATACGGTGTGACTGCCGCGCCCGCAGTACCCATGGGTGACCCTTACAGTGACCCCTACTATGGACACTACCAATCCATCTCAAACTCGAGTCCTCCACCCATGTCGCAATCGCCGCCTGTGATCGACGCCCAAATCATGGGTGCGCCCACGAGCGTCAGTCCTGTCAGGGGCCCAAGGGGCTTGAGGAGCCCCGTTGTGATGGCTCCTCCCCCACCAGCTTCGCCGGAACATTACACTGACAGTCCCCCAACGTATGAGCCTGGTCCGGTCGTTGCTCCTCGATGGGGAACTAAAGGTTGAGAAAATGACGTATGTTACTGACTCTTACGAACGCCCTATTGCCATACGGACCGCTTCTGGACTGTTTTTGTACGACTTCAATACCATTGTATCGTATCTTATATACTTAAATTTACGAACGTCGCTTCAAACCTGGTGGAATTCGAACCCATTCAAAACCGAATTCGACACCACTGCACACGTCCGGACATGATCAGATCGGTGAAATCCTGTTATCCGTGGTACTTGCACTAAGATGTAACTTAAATACATTGTTAATCGGAAATCTCTGCAGTCTCTCTACCTTTACTGCCAGCTCGCTTTTCACGTCTGGGATCACAATACCAGAGCCAATGCGGTGTTCGAGTCAATGTATTCAAAGTTCATCTCTCGACTGTGCACCTGGGAGATTCACAGCTTTAGGCGACTTGGATGACACGAACATCGAGAGGAAGTCGTGCACAATGTCCGCCGCCGCGGTAGCAGTGATTTCGGCTACAGATCTTCCGTTAGAAAAGCAGAACCAGCATAGAATGAGTGCGTCCCACCATGGTCATACGCAGGTGCGACCTCGACAACGTCCGCGCCACTAGAAAAACGTCGCGTCAAGTCGTGAAACAGAAGTGTTTTATAGGACACGGACACGAAATTCAGACCAGCCAACCCTCTGATGATCCGCTTGACTTCTCTGCTTGTCCATCCTCCAGCTTCAGGGGTACCAGCTGTAACTCCACTGAGTACTTGGTTGTATGCGGTAAAGCGAGGACTCACTACCCGGCGCCTGGCTAGGATCTAATATCATTGATGGTTAACCAACGCTTTTCTCAAAGGCGACTTATATATACCAAGCACATCAATATCAAGACTATAAATAAGGTCAGTATTAGACTCGTTGTTCGTAGTGGAAGCCCAACCTCAAGTACACCGGCGTATCTCCGACTCGTTTCCTAATCCGCTCGATGATGGAAGTCACACCATGGTCATCGATGTCGTCGCTGGTTATGAGATGGAATCCCACTGATTCGTCATTCACAAGGTCAGTGATGCCCTGGCTAAGGGTTTTGTTAAGCCCTCTAGTAGTAGTCCTTGATTCTCACCTCGAGCTTGCACCGAATGCCAGCATGGATACTAGTGTTTGCAATGAGACCCTCCTCGTTTGCTTTGTAAAAGAATGTGCCATGGGTGATGCGTGATTGATCTGTTATACTCCCAGCGTATCCATTCCACGTATCCAGATGGGCATCGAAATGGATCACCGAGATTGGCCCATAGACTTTATTGAGCGCTCGGAGGATAGGGAGGACAATGGTATGGTCACCGCCAAGACTAGACCAGCCAACTTGTGTGAGGACACAGAGGCGTGTGATGTAAACACTATTACCTGATGATTCTTGGATGCTCGCGACCATTCTTAGCTAGAACCGCTCCGCCAGGCCAGAGGGAGGGGCCTGATGCGAGTGGACGTGCAAGCAAGGTAGCATACGCGACCTCCATCTGGTCCACAGCAAGGGCATTGTCAAAAGGCGAGGTGGGAACCTGACAATCGTTAGTGGGTTACTTGTATCATGTCCGAAATTGAGACAACATACGTCCCCGCAATCAAGGATCTTCGAACCCGACTCGTAGGGATTATTCCCCCACGCCAAAGTATAGCCTCGAGTAGGCCTCTGTCGTCTGCTGCCTGACCGGATCGCGTACGGCCCAAAACGTGCTCCAGGACGGTAGGACGTGCCTGTATCGAACGGCATCCCGAGAATCGCAATGTCAAACGCAGCAGACTCGTCCTCCAGGCAACGCGCGTACTCTGCATGCGAGAAAGCCAGTGGTCCAGAGAATGGTTGGTCGATCTGTTTTCCATACTTGAACAACCATGTTTCCGTCTCCTCGAGGGAGCTGGTGTGAAGAGGTTGTTGGTGTCCAGAGGCGACTGCAGTCATCGCAGTGGCGACGCAAAACGCTGCCTGCCTCTTCATCATCTATGTGTCACTGTAAGTGGGCCTCAAAGATCAGTCAGAGGTGCACACACGCTTTTGTCTTTCAATCAGATTCTTATCATGGCACGGGGGACAGTGAGAATTCTCTCGAACCCGCTTTGTAAAATTAGTCGCAATTCCTGCCGCGTGGCAGCCTAAATCTGCAATTCTGGTGACCATTGGATGCAACTCGTGAAAGCACATTTCCTCGTGTGCTGGCAATGTCTGAGATTGGTGACCCCATCTGTCTGTCAGTGAGCGCCATAACTTGCTAGGCTCGATCATTACGTAACACCCATAGTTGGTTATGACAGAGTACGACGGTGAGCGACAGATCTACGCAATGCAAGGACCTGCCATTGCCTCCGTCTCCTAGAATTTGGCCCCTCGGGCGGTGGACCTCCCTGATCGATGGAAAGAACACGGATGTTCCTGTGTAATGTAGGAGAGTCATCGACCTCACCCTCTTCCCCGCGATCCTCCTCCAACATTTCATCCTCTGCTAGGTCTATATCCCCACCGAACACGTCTTCCGGGGTGCTCTTTGGTTGTGTTGACATACCTCCAGCAAGCAGTGAAAATGGTGCCGCAACAGTCGCGGATAAAAAGGCTGAAGCGTTATCGATGAAGGATCTGGGTTTCCTCATCGGAACGGAAGACAAGATATACTTTCTCCTTCGCCAGGCGTTTGACGTGGCACTTCCTGAAGGTGGGTATGTGGGGTCACATGAGAATGACAGGGTGATTTCCTGCGTTTCTTGGTTGTAAGAGAATTGTGGAAGCGGGTGAGAATAGGCGTTTGGATATGGCTGGGAAACCGGTCGTCTGTGTCTTAATACTAGGCGATCCCCTTGTGTGAAGTAGGGTTTGTCAACAGTCTATCGTATCTATTTATGTTTGCTCGTACCCTCGACGTCGATCGCATGTCCTGAGGCCCGCGAGCACAAAGCACCAGAGGTATCGATGAAAAGCACCTGAGTAACGCCAAATCGTAGAACTGGGCTGAGAACCGCGAGGCGGCCATGCTAGGTTGTTTAGGAAACCACAGACCTGATTATTTGCTTCGGGGTTCCTCAATCCTTATCAGGTTCGTGAGTTCGTGGAGACAGTGTGGTGCTGCAGTCTTACCCACCTTCAACGAGCGACTGCTCTTTCTCCGGCCATAGGATGATTGGAGTTCCGTCCTCGACTTCGTCTGAGCTGGCGTCCCAGAGGCGGTCCGTGGCAACGGAACGAATGACAAAATATCCTTGTGGGAAGCCGTAGAGCTGGGCCATTGTATAATGGTGGGTTGACGGGGGTCCGATTTTTGGGCGTTTATCAATCGCGTTGGTGGTACAGTGAAAAGGGGTTTGTACGGAACTGTGGCTTCTATACAAGTGATAACGAAATCGAGTGTCCAAAAAGCAAATCCAACTCGCAGTCATTACTCCGCTTCTTCTTCTTCCTCCTCCTCTTCGAACGCGCCGGGTACACGTCGGTACCCTGCTGCTCGCCTCGCTGCCCTTTGAGCTCGTTCTGTACGTTGTTTCTCAGTGAAATCTTCCAGCGAATAGGCCATTTTGGAGAGCCCTTTCCACTCATGGCGGGCAACAATGCTTCCACCAACGCGAGCGCTCTCCCAGCCGACACTCATCAGTATGGGCTCCTGAAGCATGCATCAGCGACTAGGGATACGCGTAGAGGAAGTCATTACCCTGGAGCTCCAGCTCACATCTCGGACACACACTGCTGCACGGGGTCCTGATAGGGGTTCCAGCTCAGGGCCAGATGGATCAAACGACATTGGCAGGGTTTGCGAGCGATCCAGGATTTGAACAATTCGACCATCCAGTGACCAGATCTTTCAACAGTGTCGTCCGTTGATTGCGACAAGACAATGAGGAGTCATGTTCACTTACGTGAATTTGCCCGTCCGCTGACCCCGAGTAGATGTATTGGCCGCCGGTAGTTTCTGCGGGACTGAAGTTGCATCGTATGAGGGTGCGCAGGACGGCGTGTCCTCGGTATGTCATGACGCTACAATCATTCGGATGTGCGGCACGCTTTGGCCTCGGGAAATGACCATACCTTCGTGTGGTGTAAGTCAGGAGCACACGGTAACTCATAAGCCTTACCGGTAGTCATACTCCGAACATCTGTAATCTCTGTGTGCGAACGAATCAAAGTCGCTGCTGCTACACATCTTGCGCAAATCCCACAGTCGGAGTGCCTGGTCCTTGCCATTCGAAATGACATATCTCCCATCTCCCTTGGCAGACACGTTGGTAATTCCCTCGGTGTGGCCAACAAGCACCCCTGATGGCTTTTGTGATCCTCCGAGTGACCGTCTATCCCTGCCATGGTCCATGGTCAACCACATCGGACCGGAAACGAGACAAGAAGTAACTTTACCAGACTTTGAGAAACGTATCATCCGAAGCACTGATCAACACATTCCCTGATGCAGTATCAGCCCAACAACAACTATTCACGTCAAGTGAGTGTGCCGTGATTTTGACTGCTCTACGATCCGCCAAAAGATCATACACTGAGTGGTGTGAGCGATGCTAGGGGTGCTATGTAAGTCGCCTACCAAAAATATGGCCGCTTCCGCCTGCGATAACTTCATTGCCGTCAGCAGAGAACCTACAGCTCCAAATGCCAAACGAATCATCGTCGTGAGCGCCCCATAAGGATCGGGCTTGACGGCGACCCTGATCAGCGAAGCGGATAGGTGTTTGTACTGTGGACGAATCTAATGTGCTTGTCATATAAACTGTGGGTGACTGTCGAACGACTTTAGTGTATGAAATTTTCAACGAACGCATTGCCCACAATAGATGAATAGATCATTCTGAGTTGTATAGTTGAGTATTGAAACTTCTATTCTGAAATTCGAACCTTGCCTTTCGTTGTCGGGACTCAGATGGGAATCAGTGATAGTCCATCTGCCCGGGTGTCCCTGAATAGTCTTCAAAATTTTGAGGGTGGACTCGTGATCGCGTTCATGATCACGAAAGAGGGGTATCCCGCGACGTGTGTTTCGCTGGGGTTCCAGGTACTTTGTCGGTGACGATGTCATGTCATATACATGTAGACGAAAATCTGTTTGAGTTAAAGCTACGAAAACACGCGAAAATAAGTCACTAGCTAACCTTGACAGCAAGTATAGTAAAAGGAGGAGTCTATCCGGTAAAGATATGAGCCCGGGTCAGGGATACCAAGCCGTAAGTTAGTCACCTTTGGAGAATTGGCCAACGTAAAGGTTGGCGCCATTAGAGGCTACGGCAGTCCCGTTGGAATTAGGTATAAGCTCCTAGGTCGTGTAAGTAGAATGCAAACAAAACACTAGAGGGAAATGTAAACGTACACTGGTTAGCTCTTCCCTGGACATAGTCCCACGAGACCTGCAGGACCGGTCTGAGAGTGAACGTGAAATGTTCCTGTTACCCTTATTCGACCTGAGTTTGCAGCCCACACAGCCAAATTCACCACTCATGAGCAACTCGACGCCCCCCTTCTGAGGTTCGGTGTGGGGAGGGAGCCACTGCCTGTTCCAGTCCGAATTGGCTTCATAATACTCGTCGTCGTCATTGTCTCCGTCTCCGTCTTCTTCATCTTGGTCTCCCCTAGGGGGGCCGCCAGTCCGCAGTAAACGTACCAGGTCGCCATAGGTGATCAAATGTCCCCCGTTGTTACTAGTACCTGGACTTGGGCTGGTCGTGTTACCATGTTGAAGGTCGAATAGTGCTAGTAAATGAGATATGAAGTGAGTCGGCGGGAGAGGCACCCCGCGGCGAAGCACTTACAACGCAAGATCTGAGCAATCGCCGTGCTCCCCGGGTCGTCAAAGTGAGAAGCATGGGTGTCTTGATCTACTTCGAGCTCGAGAACGCTATCGTCGCCTTCTAGGTAAGCGTCAGGGCCATCATAAGCGTCGTCTTCGTCGGAGGGCATGTCCATATCGAAATCGTATTCGGGCATGATGACCTTGGAGGCTTGGGAACGGGCGAATGGTTATTAGATCTGTTTCTCGGCCGCTCCAGCGCTCACGTCATCACTAGTACTCATCAGACAGCGGTTTGTCAAGCGGTGCAAATACACTCAGAAAGCGTACATACGTTTCAAAGAGGAGCTACGATACTTGTTCTCAGCGTCGTGACTCGGATCCCTGCCAGTATCTCTACGCTTTTCTTTTCTCTGATTTTCTCTGTTCCAGAGCATACTATCACGTGCCAGAACCCATACCACCGTGTACGCACCGATGTGAATATATGACCCACGACCATCCTTGCAAGCTCAATGTCTTCCCCATTACCCATCCGTTCCCTATAAGCACACAAAAAAGACCCAATGGTTGCCCAAGTCGCCTCCCACCGAGCTGGATAGAACTCGGACATGATGTATATCCCTGCACAAAATTGACCAAGTTCCAAGCCGGGCCACCCGGTTGTGGTCAGTTCCCAGTCCAGAACGTATTGCTTCTCCGTCCCTTCTATAGCCACGCTTAAGCGAAACCATCAGGTTTGCTGGCCAGAAATCTCCGTGCGTAATCGGACCGGGGGCGGCGGCAGCGTGGATGGCTTGCTGCCTCTTTCCCACCACCTTCGATACAGTCGAGATCTTTGATTCAGGAATTCCCAGCTAATGGCCCGGGGTCCGAGAGTGTAGAAATGTTATCACTTCCGGTTAAGGTTAAGATTCGACTTGTATCATTCGCGTAGATCCACACGTCCTTCGCAATTCGATTGTTCGCGAACAGAGTCAGGTGCAGATCAAGGTTCTGGTTCCAGGTATGAACACCACTGGCCAGTTCGCCGAGTGCGGCGCCAATTGTTCCGAGACAGTCTTTGGTAAACCCTCTTCAATGAGTGTCCCCCTCAGAGTTTGACATTCTTTTCCTTATCGAATAAATGGAAGGTGTGCTTGGTGCTTGGATGAGCTGATCTTATTGTCAGCATATCGGGATACTCTTGGAGAGTAAGTGAATACCTGGCATTTCTGGTCCATTGGAAACATTTTGCTGGCTGGCGTCACGAAACAGGGAGCAGCATACCACAAAACGAGGGACTGACGGCGATCGAATGCTTCAAGGAAGTACATATGGCCTGTATATGAAATCGACCATCCCTCCGGAGAGTTTTTGTCCTGCAAGTACACCTAGCTGCCTGCTACGGTCGTTTAATCATCGATAACGCATGTCATCTTGCCAAGTACTGGGTCAGCTAGCACTACTGTAATTAACCTCTTCCATACCTTCAGATACTGATGACATATTGCTCTCTGCATGCTGAAGTCGACGCAGTCAACTATAAAGACTGGGTGACAAAAACCGGCATCGCGTGGAGTAGGATCTAGCCCGACAAGAAATGTTATCCCGGTCAACTGCGAGAGGAAAGTAGAGTCCACAAGTAGTACTGCACCGGTAGTAGACCGACAGTGTCACATGGAGGCGAATACAATTCAGACAGAGTCGTCCAGGTGAAACTTCTTGGTCATTGACTACGGCTCAAGGCTTGTTTCCAACTCCGCTTTGCATTGCAGGAGGTCTCACTCGGTCACTGAGCAAAACTACCGCACATCATGACGGTCCCAATAACCATCACTGCGGATGAAGTCAACTGCCTCATACATGCCTACTTTCAAGACTCCGGTACCTCAGTCCTTGTTCACTCTGTCTCCCGAGTCTAACGTCACGTCAGGCTTTCAGCACTCTGCGTTCTCGCTACGCATGGAGGGTCGGTTGGACCATTCCCATCATATAAAGAAGCACATTCCACGCGGTGAGCTGGTAGAACGTCTCAGCAAGGCTCTTTTGTATGCCGAGGTGGAGGCGCACTGGAGAGGTGACTCATTCGCGAAGAACTGCAAGAGTGGTTTCTCTTTGCTCGAGCGTCATGTATGCTCCAGTGATCCGAATGCAACGACGCTCCTCGCTCTTCAGCAACCCGCAGAGCCTAATATGACCACGGTAACCGGCGATACTGGCGTCAAACGGAAGTCAATTTCACCTTCTACGGAGGATGGACGCGCTGAGAAGCGCGTCAGGAAAGAGGTCGAAGATAATCACAGCACGATGGTTATTGATGGTGCGCCAATCACGTTTACCACTGGTACCGATGTGACTTGTATTCGTAGGGCCTGTCACCATTGCTCCCAAGGAAGTGAAGTTGTCTGATTTACAACATCCACCTCCAGAGAATACGGTGAAGAAACCAAAGACAAGACGTTTGGATGCAGTCAGACTGCTGCAAGCCCACAAAGCGGAGGTGAGCTTCGCATAAGTCAATAAGTCAACGCGAAGTGACCAGGCGTAGGTTTTCGTAGTTGCTTGGAGCCCAACTGCGGCGGGACAGCTTGTATCAGGGTATGCGCCGACTAGAACGTCGCTTTCAATGTTGATTTGACTCACCACACGGCAGATCACGCGATGCCACAGTCAACTATTGGAACATTCCATTTGCTTCGTACGAGGGTTCCTCAAGCCGCCCTCCGCGGCCGACATTAACATTGCCCAATCTTGCTACCGCTTCCCAAGCCGACCTAACATCCGTTGACTGGAACTCCGATGGTTCGCTTGTAGCGATAGGGTCGTACGACGCAGTACTCCGAGTCTGCACCAATACGGGAAAGCCATATCTCACAGACGACCATCACAAGGTTAGGCGCGCAAGTTGGTTTACACAGTGGGGTTGTACTGATACCTAGAAGGGGCCTATTTTCGCTGCCAAGTTCTCCCCCTCGGGACAATGGATAGCCACCGCAAGCTTGGACAGTACATCATGCGTTTGGGACGTCAAAAATAAGAGAATACATCGACAATATCGAAATCATGAAGGTAATATATTATACAGTCTCACCGGGAGGGATTCAACTGAAAGGGCGCGCCAGAAGCTTGCTGTCTGGATGTTGATTGGATCGATGACTCTACGTTCGCGACTGGCGGGAGTGATAGGGTAGTTCATATTGTCTCTTTGAACGGAACTAAACCTATTCAAACTCTTAGGTATGTCAGTCAGATGAACCATCCATCCATTGAACTGACACTGTTGTAGAGGACACGAAGGAGAGTTGACTATGGTCAAATGCAACCCATCATACACACGCCTGGCGACATGCTCCGACGATGCGTCCGCCCGGATATGGAATATCGAACACTTGCATTCGGACAAGTTGATACCTAGTGACGTTGTCCTGAAGGGCCACACGCGGTGTGTGACTTCCATCAAGTGGTGTCCGAATACCCAGGCAGGGGAACACGAAATGGTAGCAACGTAAGTGATACGAACCAAATGATTGCTAATGCGGATGGCCTCACTCTGCGGCAGGGCATCATTCGATTTCACAGCCCGGCTGTGGGATTCGGTGACGGGGGACTGCTTGAAAGTATTCACGGATCACACCAAATATGTGTTTGCCCTATCATTTAGCCCAGATGGGACACTGCTTGCGACTGGCGGCGGAGACGGCTCATTGTATATGTATGATGTCAAGGTGGGTGGAGATCGACTTCTCAAGCTGACTGATGTTGATTGTTCGATGAAGACGCGAGAACGAAATTGGTCGTGGTCTTGCGGGGAAAAGACGGGTATTTTTGAGATTGACTGGAAGCAATGGGGAAAACAGAGTCTGATTGCGCTGGCTATGGAGCACAAAGTAGTTGGTGTTGTCGACCCAGCCAGGTTACATCTGTCGTGAGCATATATTTTTCATTACGTAATATGTATTGTTATTCGGTGACGTCAGCGACTGGCATCTGATCAATTCATGATTACTAATAACCCTGCACTGTACATATCCTCGATATTTGCCCGCTCCTCGACAGAAACCATCATGTTGTTCGTCCTCAAACCAGCCCTACCCCGCAGCGTGCTACAAGCTACTGTGCGCTCGCGAGTGCACCCGTTCTCGACCAACGCCAGTCCACGCTTTGGTTCCTTCAAGAATGTCCTCCAAAAACGTCCTACCACTACACTATCCCTACTCCCATTGTCCAGGTTCTCTCGTACCATCATAACAGATGCACAGACTGTTACATCTGCCTCCTCACAAGAGGCCTGGAAGAAATTTGCGATCACTGCTGTACGTACCAATAGCATGCACTTCCTAGGTTGGCTGAAGTCTGCATGTAGGCCGCGGTGGCAGGCACTGTCGTCGTCGCAGAAGCTTTTTTGAATAGGGACACTCGAGACTCAATGAGTGCTACCGAACAGTCTTATTTACATGACAGTTTCAAGTACACTGGCGGTGGCCTTGTGCTGACAGCACTAGCTGCTCGAAGTATGTTCAGATCTGGGGTTGCTTTCAGGATCATGTCGGCGAATCCGTGTATGTATTCATCCTTTCTCAGTTAATTTCCTAGATGTAACCACGTATTTGCAGGGCTCGTTCTCGGCGTGAGTCTTGTCGGGAGCATCGGCTCTATGATGGGAGTCTATTACACCCCTCCGGAAAGAACCGTGCAGAAGCACCTTTTCTGGCTGGCAAGTCGCTGATAAGTTGATTGACATGCATCATCTAATTACTCTCCGCAGGGATTTAACGCGTGTCAAGCAGCAACATTAAGCCCACTATTCTTTCTTAGTCCAGCCATCTTGTCTCGTGCTGCGCTATACACGTGCGGGGTAGTTGGTTCCCTGTCTTATGTCGGTGCCACTGCCAAGTATGTTCATACGTGACTCCGTCGAAGTGGCACTTATATGTTTGGTGAATGACAGGAATGACAAGTATCTGTACATGGGGGGTCCACTCCTCGCTGGTGTGACCGTTGTAGCCCTCTCCTCGATTGCTCCGATGGCCCTCCCGCTTGGCATGCGCGGACTTGCTATCGCTGAGTCAATCTCTCTTTACGGCGGCTTAGCTGTGTTTGGCGGATTTGTTCTCTACGAGTGGGCACTTAACCCATCCCTATTCTGCGATTTGTCTCTGACTTCTCTATCAGTACTCAAAAGATCTTGCAGCATGCACGCATGACGGAAATGGGCGTTATTCCCAGGGACCCTATGAAGGAGGCGATTGCTTTGGAGCTTGATATGATCAACATCTTGTGAGTGGTGATGAATGAACTTGACCACACACTAACACTGTTCCAGTGTCCGTCTCGTTCAGATTCTTATGATGCGCTCCAACAACAGGAAGTAATCTACTTATATTTTGAATATTTTGACCCGACTTGAGGTAGTCTTTCCAGCTGTCACTTGGTAGTGATGTAATCATAATGCATGATGCTCCAATTGCCCTACTCTAAGGTCCTTGCAGTACAGCTACGAAGTGCCTTTCCCGAGATCCTGTAGTACGCCAACAAAGCTTCCAGGATCAACTATTTCTGTACCACCGTACGCGAGGCGCTTCCCGGTCTTGGCTGCCCACTCTTCGAGGTTTCCATACTCGACGTAACTTGCGCCTCCAACCACAAATACCATACCGTCTGTGAATGCCATACGTCGTGCCCTGCCGGTGCTTGAGGCACCACCAACACCAGCTCCACCACCAGCTCCAGAAACACCCAATCCCTGGGCGTGTCGAGGTGCTCGAGGATCCAAGAACAAATATTCATCAGTTTCTTGCAAGGACTGGT
>JBBPNX010000243.1:0-27072 GCA_038091155.1 Harrya chromipes | reverse complement strand
CAATTACGGAGTAGCGTTGACCAGCGAAGATGGGTAACGAGTCAACTTGTACGGGGGTCACTTCATTCCCGTCTACCTCGATGATGTTCAACCGGTGACCATCAATTGTGAAGTTGAATTGAGGGTCGCAGGACATGCTGACAACACGGAAGCGGTACCGTAACCCATGTTGGACGTTGATGACCGCGAGCGGGGATGCTGGCCCACTGGCATAGCGACCGAGGCCATTGATCAGAGTTGAATCAGAAATGACCGGACCGAAAATATTGCCGAGCTGGGGAGCTGGCGTATGATACCTAAATCCAGGTCAGCTCAAAACACTTGTTACACGAAAATTTGCTCACCAATCTGAGAGGGTGATAACCGTATTCTCTGCTCGCAATTTTAAGGCAAAGTACATTCACAAATCAAAGGAAACCTTACCATCATCAACGTCATACAATAATCTCAGCGGGTCAAGAAAATCATAGATCACCAGCGGTCCTCGAAGTCCGTCACAGTATTGAGTTGAATAATGAGAGTGGTACCAGTACGTCCCCGACTGACTGCCGAGGTCGAATTGATACAAAAACGATTTCTGCGGTTGAATTGGGCATTGTGTAACCCAAGAAACACCATCAGCAAAGTTGGTCCCTTTTTGTAAGATTCCATGCCAATGCTTGGGGGAGTGCATAAGGGTATAGGTCGCGAATCGGATGGCATAATTGCTTACAATGCTGGTTTCTACATCCATGGTAGTATCCGTGAGTTGATTAACAACTTGAAGGGAAAGTCGATTTCCCTAGAAGGACATGAGTACACGATCCAGTCATCATCATCATCTTACCTTCTGAGCTTGGATCAATGGTGCAGGGAATACACCATTGGCAAGAACAGCTCTGAGGAATGTCAGGAATGTATCGCGTAGAAATCAACGTCGGCTTACGATCGGTTAAATCCATCTGGTGCGATGAAAGCGTTCGCGATATTCAGTTGGGCATTAGGACCCAGCCGTGATTTGATGTTGTTGGTATTGTGTGGGATCGAGAACGTCAATGCATCAGAAACGAATAATGATAGCACGAGTAAAGAGAGGGATAACATCTCAGATGTCAGGAGGGAATTGGAGTGAATGATTATGGGCTGCTCGTGCTTCTTTTATATTCGAGAACCCCAAGGATCGATGAGGCATTATGCATTGTGACAGGTCCTGTTGGAAGAGCTCAGCCCCCGCATCCTCTTCTTGCACAATACTAGACCTGGGCGAATGGCGATCTCGTTCATTCCACCAATCTCGTTCCTCACAGGAGTGACAAGGTACCCGGACAAAACTGTATACATGGTATATCCGTAACCTGGACCTGGAGGGTGGACCAGATCACTCCTGGTTGTACTGACGGACAGGAACGAATCAGCCACTGTGCGGTGTCGAGCAGGACGAGACGCGGACCCACCGACGCCGTATAATGCAGGGTGTCAGGAACAATCGCAAGGGCGGACATGTCTGTAAATCTGGCGATGAGTAGCAACAAGGAGACGCATAAAGACGCATCGCGTCAATAGAAATGGAGCGACAGTCGTATATACCCTAGTAAAACGGAGAAAACCAAAAATCGAAGAATTTTGGAGATTCCGACTTTATACGAACGTGCCCATGCTGATTACAACTGTACAGTGTTGATCAGAATATCAGTTTGCCGCGCTACGATGTTTGAACATCTGGGTAAAGTTATTCCTGGCCCTGTAACTATCGAGGTAGCGTCGGCTAGTGAGTAGGCTGTTACCCCCTTGGGAAGAATGATGGTGGTGCACAATAGTTCTCCTCGGGAGTACAGCATCGGTGCCACCGACTTGTAGTGTTCCTGCTAACGGAATAGACTCGGAAGTGTCGCCAGGATGATGTGGAGTTGGGATTCACTGGCCCTCTGGGATTGTTGAATCAAGATTCGTCGGAATTATTATCCTCCACGGATGGATACAGTATGTGAGCGCATGTGAGCAATCGGCCACGGAAGAACGAACATGAAACGCATCAGCGCTTCAGCGCTCTAGCTGTGGGAAAATAGTACATACGGGACGTAAACCACTTGGCAGGTCAAGCTAAGAGCCTAAGAGACAAACTCGAGCGTACCTTTCGTTCTCTTTTGCACCCCGGATCAGCAACTTCTACTAGACACGGCAAGCATTGTGATGCCACTAATTGCGTCCTCAACGATCTTTACTCACTTGAACTGTAACATTTAGTTCGGACCGGCGGTGCTCCGAGTCAATTGGAGCGCAAATCTGTCGATCTCCAGTTCCCCCATTTGATTGCAACTGCGGTGCTGTCCCTTTGAGATTGACAGACGAGCGCCCATGGGACCAGCATTAATGCCGCCCCATTTCAGAAGGGGCAGTACAAACGCGAAGTTGTAGGTGATAATGTGAAGAGACAGGAACGTGACGAAGTGAAATGTTGGCATGACAAATCAAGTTGAACCTGAGGTGACCATGTCATCGATTCAGACTTGCTGTCCTTACATACACAACATTGTTGCCTGTGACTGGTTGCAAGGTCGTCTAGGACGCAGCGGCCGTAAACTCGAATGACATCCTCACTGGCAGAACTTGAACTGTCATATCCGCAGGTACTAAGCAGTGGTACCTCCATTGTTGTGGACCGACTGGTTTAGGCGCAAGCACTATGAAGAAACTGCAATGTGCATGTGGACAACGGTTGAGTTCAGCTGCGCACGAGTATTGGCGACAGTTCAGCGTTTTCGGGTTCAAGTTTAGTCATGACTGTGCCAGTGCAAACGGCCGCGATCGTGCTCGACAAACACCCCATTCCAAGTTCAGCACCCTGGTCGTCTCTTCCTCGAGGTAGTTGTCAACTTCACCCTGGGGGTAACAGTTCTCATGTCAAGTTAGAATTTCGTCCGCGCCGACATGGTCACGATTGTGCTCGACGAACACCCCATTTTCAGGTTAAACCATCTGGCAGATACCCTTCAGCATTGCAGCCTAGTTCGGCATTTCGAGTTCGGGTTTAGTCACGGCCATCAAGTCAGAACTTCATCCACATTGAGATGGTCGCGCTCGCGCTCGACGAACGCTCCCTTTCAAGTTGAACTATCCGGCAGATACATATCCTTCAGCAAGTCCTTAGGAGTCGAGAAAACTGACACTGAGCAATCAATTTCGAAAACCTGATTCTACTTGACCGCATCTTCCTCCACATTTTTCAGCCCCACCCACTGGAATAACAAAGTATGTGAGAACGTTGGAACTTGGCGCGGTGGGGAACTCTTGCTCGGTCTGCTATTCCTAGCCTTCTCGCCAACGAACGCCCAGATCAGTAAATTGTTGATCCCCGACGGCCTGTTCGACCCCGAGATATTTATCATGCTTCACCTTGGGGGTGCCACATCTCATTTTCGTGGACTATCGGTCTTTTACGGACCCGGTTGCGAAACTGGGTGTGTTCTTTATCTTCCCGTTGTTTTATATCTGTTGTCTGACTCTGAGTATCTCGCCTGCAATACTGATCTCAAATTTATGAATGCGATTTCAGAGGAGGTGGACTGCCACGGTGGACAAATGTGGCTCGGGGCTCGTGAGAGTCTTCTCACTTTGTCTCTTTCAAGTTGCCAGTGATTGAATCCGGCGATGATCCCAATGACGGGCCTGTATCCATCTGAACTCTATTATTCGACCTCGTGCATCTCGACATCGCTCCCATGAATTTCAAGTTCACCATACTCGCACCAGGTTCCTCTCCCTGATGACCAACAGAGCTAGTTTCAGTAGGTAGGCAACGTCGCTGGAAATCGACCTCTCTCGGTAGCTGCGTTTATGAGCGTTTGTGAGTTTTAATATAAAGGGTCACAATGTCTGCTCACTAGCCCCCGACTTTACAGATTACTACCTTGTCTACTTTCAGGCCTGCATGGGGCATTACCCGTCACATCTGGCATTTATTCCCTTGGGTTCGCATTGCTTGGACCTACAGCGATCATTGTTGGAATTTCGATCAAAGTGACTGGGCAATATCGGACGCAAACCTGGTTAGATTGGATCTCGGCGTTGGTGCAAGGTGCGTCGCACGGCTCATCTAAGCTTAACCTCCGAGTTACCCAAGACATTTCGATTCCACTCGCGGCAGGATTCTGCATGCGATGACTACGTATCCCATTCAAGTACCTTTGCCGGTCGCACAGAACGCACCTTCACTTGCCTATACATATGTGGTTCGTCTACTTGTTCGCCGCGGTGAGTAGTATCTCGTTTCATTTCAGTTGCGTCCTTACACCGGACCTCGCATATTGTAGGTGGCGTCACTATCGGAGGCACCGTCCTCCAGAACGAGCTTGCCAAGAAGCTTCCCGAGTCCTTCATCTAATCTGTCCCACGGGGACTGCCGTCGTGTATGCGCCCATTCCAAACCTCTCCACGTCTCCGCCGCAGACTCGACTTCCAAGTGCAAGTCGCGTTTGCAGAGAGCCTCGCGGTCTTGTGGAGAATCTTGGCTTGCATTTACGGTGCAGGGCTCGCAGTGTCGCTGTTGATGAAGGGCCTTCCGATACCCTCGACGAGGATTGGATTATGAAAGATGAGAAGGTCGTCGATCTGATCGCGCGCGCTCACACTACGGAGCACAAGGCTGATATTCGTAGATATTGTGTGGGCAGCCGTTGGCAATCTATTCGTATGTGTCGTCGCTCGTGGCATTCTCCATTGCCAACGGCATTGCCATGGATGTAAACAAAATCAGCTTGCGAACGCGGCAGATCCAGGCAAGTCGCGCTTCAGATTTTTGGGGACTCGGATCCGTATGTTTTGGTCCCAATAAATGCTACAAAGACTTTTCTTTTCATGCTTTTACAATATTTACCAATGTGTTTACGCCCGTATTATGCATTTCATTACTGTCGCATTCGACCTGAACCTTATCGTATCTAATTCCAAACTAGATGGACTTCCTTGGTGACACTTTTCTCAGCTCGCGCATCGGTCGTGAGAAGAGACTGTTTGGGAAGGTATGCTGAGGTAGATGAAAAGTATATGAGTATCCCTACTCGACGGCGTAAGATCTAGACACCTACCGAGTTAACCCATTGATCCTAGTCTCTGCTGCGTTGCAACGCGGATGGATTTCTCATTCCCAATGCTCTCTTCGCATCCTTTGCAGCACTAAGAATGTCCATAATCCGCTGACGATCCGGTTCGACGTAAGAAGAATGGGCGATCCGAAGGAGGGACTCCGCGTCGGTCGGGGTAAGATGCACATCAGCACCATGGCGAATTAACAATTCGACCATCTGGGGAGTTGAGCGGCGCCGTGCCGCGAAGAATAGGATGTCTGGGAAAAGGTCGTTGTATGAGAGTAAAAGTTCGACCGCGGGAACGTATTCGCATTCGATGGCATTCTTCAGAGCCGTTCGCCCCCAAACACTACGGGAAGTGGTATTGCAGCCAGCTTCGATCAAGAGTTTGGCCAACTCCAAACGCGCTGGTTCCGCGTACTCGGTAACGATAAGATAAATGGCGGTCCTTCCGTCGTGCGTGGTGGATTGCACATCGGCACCTTTGCGAATGAGAAGTTCAACAACTTTTAGGGGCATGTGATGCTGTAATGCCGCTGGCAGGATGTGAGGAGGCATTGGGTCGGGAACATTGCACGAGAGCAGATGTTCCAGCACGGGAATATATCCACGTCGAATTGCAAGTTCTAGAACCGTTCTTCCGCGAGGATTGCAGGAAGTAGGATTGCAGCCAGCTTTGATCAAGATCTTGACCAAGTCTAAGCGCGTTGGTTCGGTATATTCGGTGAGGGCGAGGGAAAGCGCAGTATTCCCACCCTGCATGACTGAATGTACGTCGGCACCTTTGTGAAGCAGGAGCTCAACAACCTTGGGAGTCATGCGGTGCTGTAGCGCTATTGGCAGGATATGAGGAGGCATCGGACCAGTAAAATCGCAAGAAAGCAGATGTTCCACCTCGGAAGTGTATCCACGTTCCATAGCAACTTCTAGGGCCGTTTTGCCCTTAGCACCGGGTGATGTGAGAGCGCTACGACGCGGGGGCAGAAGATCCAACACGGAAGTGTACCCATGGTGAATAGCTTTTAGGACCGTTCCTCCCAAAGGATCGCGGGAGCAGGAAGTAGGATTGCAACCAGCTTTGACCAGGATTTTGACCACGTCTAAACGTGTTGGTTCGGCGTACACAGTGATAGCAAGATAAAGTGCAGTCATGCCATCGTACGTTGTGGAATGTACATCGGCACCTTTGCGAACGAGGAGCTCAACAACCTGAGGGGTCATGAGATGCTGTAGTGCAGTTGGCAGGATCCGAAGAGGCATCGGGCCGGAGTCATTGCATGAGAGTAAAAGTTCCACGGCGGAGCTGTATTGATGCCGAATAGCAACTTCCAGAACTGTTTTTCCCTGAGCATCGCGAGAAATTGGATTGCAGCCAGCTTCGATTAGGATCTTGACCATGTCCGAACGCGTCGGTTCTGAATACTTAGTGACGGCAAGATAAAGTATGGTCTTCCCGTCGTACGTTGTAGAATGTACATCAGCGCCTTTGCGAACGAGGAGCTCGATGATGTGAGGGGTCATGTGATTCTGCAGTGCTGTTGACAGTATGCCAGGAGGCATGGGACCTGGATCATGGCGCGAGAGCAAAAATTCCACCGCGGGAACATATCTACATTCGATGGCATCTTTCAGAGCCGTGCGACTAGCTTCGAGTACGATCTTGACCAATTTCAAACGCGTCGGTTCCGTGTACTCGGTGACGATGAGATCAAGTGCGGTCTTCTTATTGTCGGTCGTGGCACGCACATTGGCACCATTGCGAACAAGGAGTTTAATGACACTAAGGGTCATCTGATACTGCAGTGCAGTGAGCAGAATGCGAGGAGGCATGACGTCGAGAACATCGCGTGAGAGTAGAAATTTTATCACGGAAGTGTATCCGAGTCGAATGGCAACTTCAAGAATCGTTTCTTCCCGAGCGCTGCGGGAAGCGGGATTGCAGCCAGCTTTGATCAAGATCTTGACCAGCTGCAAACATATTTCTTCGGCATACTCGGTGACGGCAAGATAAAGTGCGGTCTTCCATTCGGACGTGGTGGCGTGCACATCGGCGCCTTTACGAACGAGAAGTTTGATAACCCGGGGAGTCATGCGACATTGTAGCGCAGTTGGAAGAATACGAGGAGGCATCGGACCAGAGACATCGCATGAGAGCAGAATTTCCAGCACGAAAGTATGTCCACGTAAAATCGCAAGTTCTAGAACCGTTGCTCCCTGAGGATTGCGAGCAGCCGGGTTGCAGCCAGCTCTGATCAGGATCTTGACTATGTCCAAACGCGTCGGTTCTGAATACGTGGTGACGGCAAGGTAAAGTGCAGTCTTCCCATCGGACGTGGTGACGTGCACATCTGCACCATTGCGAATGAGGAGTTCAACGACCTGGAGGGGCATACGATGTTGTAGTGCAGTCAGCAGAATCCAAGGAGGCATGGGTCCGGAGAGATCACATGAGAGCAGGAATTCTAACACAGGAATATATCCACGACGGATGGCAACTCCTAGAACTGTTCTTCCAGAAGCATTGCTGGAAGTGGGATCGGAGCCAGCTTCGAACAGGATCTTGACCAGCTCCAATCGCTCGACTTCCTGGTACTCCTCTCCATATTCATCATCCTGCGGTACGGTACCCTCTCGATCCTGTAACGTTTCGTGTTCGATCTGCGGCGCGGTACGTTCTTCTTCTTGCCATGTCTCATGTTTTACCTCCTCAAGCTCCATTATGGCGAGGTGAAGCACATTGTTCCCATTGAACGTGAGTGCATGTATATTAGCACCTCTGCATACCAGGAGTTGGATCATCCGGGGTTTCTGCCGCCGCTGTAACGCGAGGGGAAGGATATGAGAGGGGAGTGGAGCATCGCGTGAGAGTAAATGTGATACCACCGTCACGTATCCTCGTCTCACCGCGATGGTCAATGGTGTCTCTCCCCATGTATTTTCCGCGCGAGGGTCACATCCAGCTTTGACAAGCAATTTCGTTAGCTCCAAGCTGCGTGTTTCCCAAGGTGACATTGCGGCAAGGTGAAGCGCAGTATCCCCACGTCGACCAGTGACGGCGTGTACATTAACCCCCTTGCCGAGCAAGACGCGGACCACAGAGACCGTTTCAGAAGTATTTCCGGTGCATGCAGTGACGAGGTATCGATCCGGAGGTGGTTCATCTGGTGGAAGCAGATACTCGAGCATTGAGGCATGCGCAGCATGCAAAGCGCGTTCGATAAGCTCGGCACCAAAAGAACTATTTGAAGCAAGATTCTGGCCGACCTCACGTAGCCTCCGTGCCAACGTAACGTGGTCTCTATCCACCTGTGTGGTGTCACTCGCATTCGGTCTCGCGCTGTTGAAGATGGCACGGTACAGCTGTTCGTCTCCAATCTCGCGTGCCCACTTTGCAAACTCGTCAGTTTGTACAAGTTGCACAAGAATGCGAGCGCTACACCACGGCATGCACACAGCAGTCGAAAGTAGCTCCGATGGGACTACACTTCCTCTCTGCAGCAGTTCACCGACAAGCGCTTCGTTGCCCAGATCGACGGCGACCTCGAGTGGCAAAGTATGGCGAGAATCATCGACAACGAGACCAGGTGTGTTGACGTCAGCACCTCTACCCAACAAGGCGACTGCATGTTCAGTCTTCCAGAGGTCCGCAGCATACACAAGCGCGTTCGTCCCTGCTCTTGGCTTGAGGGAATGACGGCGGGAGAGAAAAGACTGGAGGAGGCCGACGGAGGAGTGGGCAATTAAGATGTAGAGCACCAGGTCCTGCCTCGACGATGGCCATGGTGGATAAGGCCGTCGGGGATCCTCTTCTCGCAACTGGCAGAGAAGGTCCCAGTGCGAAGGGTGGTGTTGAACCTTCAGTGCGAAAGACTGAAGTGCATCGAGGATGGCTGTCGATCCCGCGTCGACGTGGGAAAGGTGGTCGAATCCAGCGGCGAACATGTAAGAGAGCATCGGAAACGATTCCAATAGCGCAAGGTTCGCACGAAAGCGTATTTGTCTGAGGACAACAACAATGTAGATCATGCACATTTCCGTGACCTCGATGTGGGCCTCAAGGGGGATGATCTGGTACATGGGTAGTGCAGTGCGACTCGTCAGGTATTCCTGCAGAAAGGTCTACTCAAACATGGCTAATGTAGGATAGTCGCATAACGTACTTTGACAGTGTGATGGGATAAGCTGATGACACCCGTTTTTTCATTGTATGATACGAGGCTTGATAGCGCATGTACCAAGGCGTGTCCCAGAGACTGCGTTCCACGGTTGATCCTTCGCTGCTCAGCATCGATCGAAAGCCCGTCAACAAGCTGAGTAAGGCGTAGAGGCACCAATGCCACCACCATCCATACCAGCGCACGTCGTGCCAATGTCCCTTCCGATCGTCGTTCATCAAATTTCCCTAGAATTCTCTCGTACGTCGACTCTAGTTCTCCAGGGAGATCATCAAGCACTTCTTGTAGCTCCTGCGCAGTAGAACATCGTTTGAGCGTGTCGAGCTGACACTGTATCCAACGAAATCTAGAAGATAGCAGCCGTGAGTCCGAGTTGACCCCCTGATAAAGGTTCTTACCTCCCCTCCGCCTTTTCATGTAATTTTACGCGAACCTCGCGCTTCACTTGAGCATCGGCAGATCTCAACTGCACGTGTGAATCAAGTTCTTGTGTGATATGTACCTCCATGTCGGCCGCCAGCTGTTCCTCCATTTCCCGGAAGGAAAGCGATGGATATTTTCCCAAATGATCGTTGAATATCTCCTGTGGTCGGCTCGTCACAAGTAGCCTGACGTTGGCCGGAATCAACATGGTAAGAGCTTGTAGGAGGTCCTTGAAATTCGCACACTCGTCGAGTGCATCGATCACTATGATGGGCTTACGACTCTGCGGAAAGCGACTTGCGGCGTGACGCACCCAGTTAGCCAGTCGATCAAGGTCGTTGAGTAATACAGTACCAGCGTCGCGTTTCTGCTCGAGTATCCAGTTCGGGAGGGCACCAGGGTCAACACTGGAATCATGAAAGTGACGGAGGAGTTGGGAGAGGAGGGAGCGCATCATCTCTGTGGGCCTCGTCGACCGCTCGTTTTGGAAATCACAATAGAAATATACTAGCACTTCGCCGGCTTCTAGGGTACCTTGAAGGTATTCGATTGTGGAAGCACTGTAAGAGTGAGCACTAGCATGAATATCAACATCTTACACACTTACACCAGGACCGACTTTCCACAACCAGCTAAAAGACGGTTGAGGGATTATTGATATCGGCTATGGGGACTCGTGAAGCATAGACAGACACACCTTTCCCGTGCAGCCATAAAAATGTACTCTTGCCAGTCCTCCACACTTTGTATGCGGCTGTCTTGGGAAACCACATACATGTGCCGTGTTGACGCAGCTTGTGTGTCTCGAGATGCTTCTCGGTACAATCGAGAGCAGCAAGCCATCGTAAGACCTCGTCCAACTTTTGCCCTAGTAACAAGGTGGTCGGTCGTCAGCACCCAATTAGCAAGTACATGTACAGTATGCGCACGGATGAACTCTTTTTGGATCGCCGCTGCACTATTGGGGTTCAGTTCAGAGGACAAACGTTCCAAATTCGACACTAAAACACGTACATGCGTCTGATCCTGGTTTCCTGCGCTTCGTGTCGTGTTTCCTCCACGGTAAGGAAGGTGTCAAGTTGAGGTGGTTGTGACGGATTGTGAGGTCCCCTATGATCCCTGAGTGCTAGTGAAAGAGAATATGGCTACTGAAGAACTCACCCAAGGTCTGGATTGAGCAAGAACCGAAACATATCTTCGTGTTTATTGAAGAAGACAACAGCTCTGGTAAGGTCTTCCTCGGCCGATCTGAGAGGCAGAGCAGGAATTGCCACAGGCTGAACTTGACCACTGAGGTCAAGCATGTCATCCATCTCCTTCAATTTGTCGAGACATGGGCGCAATTCCCCACTGAATAACCAAGTGATAACCCTTTCATCGATGGTACGATTCTGGAGGGTGATGGCTTCGAGGATGGTGTCGGCAGAGCTTCGAATTGTTTCCAGTTTGCTGGAAATGTTTTCGATAGTGCTGAGAAGTTGGAAATTCTCCTCTCCACTCGCGTATCGTAAGGCAGAAAAGCGGATCCTCTGCGAGATGGAAGCAACGTTCGCAAGAGTTTGCTGGCAGTGAGCTTCCAAAACCCCAGCTGGCATTTTGCTGGAGGGATCGTGACCATACGGTGACAAAAAGAAAGTTCATAAAGAGTGCATAAAACACAGGAATTGAACATCTGGCACTTATGGAATGCCTTGGGCATGGCGAGGGACCGATCCACACGGAAGCGATGTCCGTGTGGTGCCGCATGGGTACGAGTGAGTAGCATGCTCGAAAGGGCATGTTGCGCTCGGTTGGCTCGTGAGTCGTGGGACTGGGTGCGGTCCCGAGGCCATCTGACCGGCGTCGTTGAAATAACAACCCTCCCCACCCACCTTCACCCAATTAGCGACCATACTTACGGTGGGTCGTGCCCGTGGTGAGAGCTCTCGCAGGCTCGAAACTGCTCTATCCCTCTTTGCCTGTCCCTGTGCGCACCGTGTCATACTCAGGCTGTCCTTCGTGGAGTCCGACCCTGGTCTTCGAAAAGGGGTGCCGACGGGCGCACAAACGGGACTGACAGTCCAAGAGCCTCCCCCTCGCAGACAGACTCAGCACCTAGTAGTAATCCAGTGAAGCAGAGCCATAGTATGCTGAAATTGAAAAGCGGTGTAGGAATTGTAAGGTACGAAAGTGAATGTGCCTGGCTATCTAAAGTCCAATTACCGTGATAATATGATAGTTCTCCTTTAACGGGGCTGGTAGTGACGTCGTCCGCAATGCGTTTTGCTCATTCAAACGGCCCGGTCACGAACCGAGAAGGCGCAGCTACAGCATTCGCCAAATCCATTCATTCGGTGAGATCGCATTTACACGACCTGTACGCATACAATCCCGCTTGTTGATACACATGGTGCAAATCTCTCCCCGGTCGTCGCTTCATAGTCTGGTCTCCAGACTAGTCGCAGATGGACAGTCCCAGTCAACAGGTGGACGAAACGGGTCTATTCACATGCCACCCCACAACGCCGCCGCCTTGTTCGACAAGACGGTGAACCACGCAGTTTGGCTGGCATCGACGTCTTGGCCCGCATTGACCATGGTCGCGCCGACGTCGGCGGACATGTGTGATGAACCGAGAGCGCCAGCTTTTGCCATCGACTTGGCGAGGAGGGAAATCTGCAGGGAATACGGGTCAGTCGATCGTCCGACGGTCAAACGACGCGCGCACCTCGATTTCGACATTGGGACTAAAGTGGGCGGCGGCACCGGTGATGGCGCTGAATAGGCGTCAGGGGGACGAACGGCGGCAATGATGGTCACCAGCGTGCGACGTACCCGAAGATGGTCTCGGCGATGCGTTTTTCGGCGCGCTCGGCACCTCGGAGGAAGCCAGGGCGGAAAACGATCGTATCGGTGTATCCGAGCCGTGCGAGAGCGAGTTCGGTGAGGCCTTTGGATCTGGGAGATGATCGTGAGTAAAGGAAACAAGACAGAGATTGAATAATGGACTTGCTTGGGGTATAAAAAGGACGAGCTCGGGTTCGCTCCGGCGGACTGTAGACGACAGCACAGTGAGCACAGGGAAATAGTACACGGCAGAGACTCGACATACCGAGAGATAAACGACCCGTTGCTCGTGCGCCTGATCGTCCGTCCTCGCCGCCTCGCAAGCACGCACGACATACCTATATGATCATCCAGACTTCAGCCCACCACCCCAAGCGCGAATACAAACCCGCACTCACTCGCGATCGATCTTTTCAAATTGCGCCGCACCCCCCGCACTCGCCCGCGTCGTGCCCAACGTGACGAACACAACGTCCCACCGGCCGGCTTTTAGCTCTGCCTGGCCGAGGTCTTCGAAATCGATGACTTTTTGTTCGAGTTTGGTCGCGCCAGAGAGCGGGGGTGTGGTGACGCGCCGACCGTATTCGCCGACGCGCGTCCATTCGTCGCTCGCGAGGAGTTCGGCGAGAAGCTTTTTGCCGACTGCACCTGTTGCACCGAAGAGGAGGGCTGATTTACCGATGTTGGCAGACATGAGGTGGATGCGGCACGAGTTGTAGAGGATATGTTGTGAGCGTGAAGTGTTTGTGAACAGTGACTCGTGTCTTGGGCTTGGCTTTCGATGTGTGGGTTTTTATCTCTGACGATGCTGGAAACCTGTCATACTCAACCAACTTTGCCGCAAGAATGACGAGGACCCCCATATCGCTTGACTCAAGTGTAATGACGGAAGTCGCAGGTAAGTCGAAGCTGACGCGGACATGCAGTGCCACGCCGAGGTAAACGTAACACGGCGCGATTCAAGATTTCACCCAGTCGTCCAAATATATGAAGTTTAGTATAAGCCCTTATAGAATATGTATGTAGTGAATAAACCCTAGGTATGTCATCAATGCATCAACAATGGTGAGCGAGCCAAAAAAATGCTTGCAGATCGCAAAGAAAGAGACGTGCACAACGGAATCGGGGTAACAACAAACCCGCTGAGCCATATGTGGGCCTGTCTCGTCCTCGTGCACACGCGCACGCACATGTCGAGTAACTCATTCATTCACTCCTCGTCCTCTCCCAATACATGTACCGGGCCCTCCTCCCTTGGCACGGGCGCATACCACTTGGAAGCATCCCTCGGGCTCGACAACTCGATTTCGCCATTTGGAGGAGCAGAGAAGACGACCTCCTGGGCGTGCGGCGCGTTCGCGTTCCGTCCCGAGGTCGTATACAAATTGAGAAGGAAAAGCGTGAAGAGATACAGCAGGAACGCGAGACTGAGGAAACAGAGGCGGATAAGGGGCTTGGATACACAGGGAACGGCGGCGAAGACGACATACCTATACATCCCGAGGACGTACGTGACGTGATCTATCCCTTTGTCATGGACAACGTTCAGTTCCTCGTCGGTGGCCGACATGAATAACAATCTAGCACGAAGCTCCACAACCCGGTCACGAAAAACGGTAAATAATGTGCTCACCCTGAAGCCACGAGCAACTAGTCGAGGTGGTTATATCATCAGGAATGAAAACATGAGCGATGGTCAGAGCACGCACAAATGGGGGTAAATGGCGGAACGCGCGCGCCGCCTGGGCTTTTGGACTCGTTTGATCATGTGCGTTGGTCACAGACGTGAGCGTATGCTCGCTCCCATCGTCACCAAGCGATCCCACCGTCGAGTTGGTCGTTATAAAACAGATGTCGATTATCCGCGCGAGACCGGCGAGCATGAGTGTGTATCCGAACATTGCATGTACCTTTTCAAAGAGGCGCGTCAGCACATAGAGGGATCACTATTGAGGAAGAATCACTTTGGTGGATAGTTCGAGTGCTTGAGTGTGATCCGACATGGCCCAACCGGTCAAAATGATACTAGTTTCATGGAAGGTCAATAATAGTGATAAGCGGGAATGAGTTCAAGGTAACGCACATCAGACCTGGAACCACGTTTCTCTAAGGCAGATCCGCAGTTGGTGAATGCAAGAAAGGATAGGAAGATGACATGCCTGATTGTTACGGGCAAGGTAAATGCCTAAAGCTCCACCCGCCCACCAAAGGACTCCCAATACACTAGGATCACATAAGAACAGCGAAATGTACAGGGATCTAGATTTGACAAACGTATGCTGCATATCTTTGACAGACCATCCACCTCCATGGTGTTCCGTGAAGGTATTTACAATCCCCTGTGATATGGCCCAGATATTTGAGTCAATATAACCCGACTGCAAAATCCGCAAACTAACCCAGAGCATAATCACCCAGGAATCCCACCATTCTGGACTCCTTCCGTTCTGACGTGTCCAATTTTCGCCAACGACTAATAGGAGGGCCATGATGATCCCATAGCCAATGAACGCGCCGCCCTAGGACGAATGAACACGTCTCCCTGATGGAAACAGGCTGTGGGGTGCCTCACCATAATATAATGCGCTGCACACTGCCCCGCGCCATCCTCGCCACAGAAACCCCTCAATACGATGACGCCAAACAAGCCCTGTATCCAGCCCAGGATTGGCCAAACACGTCCGAGAATTCCGTGCGCACGGACAGCATACGGTCTGAGCGTCTTTTCATGGATGTGCAGTTTGAGGTAGATGCCGAGGGAGAGTTGGGCGAGGATAGGGACAAGAAGCCAAGAGCCGAGCGAGCCGTGAAAAGAACGGGGAAACTGTCTACCGCCATGAGCGTGTCCGAGGACAATACCACCAAATGTCAATGCGAATGCCAGACTCTGCAGACGTTGCGTTTATGAGAGAGGGTTCCACAAAGCGAGATCCAACAAACCTGGACGGGAACGTGCCAACGACTACGTGAGAGACCTAATACCATGCCGATGGGGAAGAGACCCCCCCACACGATGGCTTGGAGACCCATATGGAGGAATAAGATAGCATCTAGTGGGGCATGCAGTTGTTCTTCTGAGACGTCATCATGGTGCTCGTGTGCGTATGCGGGAATGGAAAGCGCGATGAGAAAAAGAGTGAGTGGCAAGTAATTCTTTCCCGGCGTCATCGTAGACGGCGATGAACTAGTGATGTAGTAAGGAAACCGACGAACGGCGCCAACGAGACACAGGTGACAAATGCAGTGTGATAGGGGTTATTTCACCTGTTAAGGAACAACTCTTTGACGGTCCGAGGACCTCACAGAAGGTCAACACGCTGAGCTCGTCGAGTCATGTTTTCTAATCGCCATGTCAGAGCGCTCACTCGTCTTATGGCGACACAGCATTCTAACAGGGCCTTTATAAGCGGATCTTCCATCAAGGTAAGTCGATCGTTGGTATGCAAGACGTGGGACGCTCAGTCGTCCAACAGTCCCTTCAAGATGCATTTCGTGACCCTTCATCTCCATTCCACATACCCCCTGGGTCCACTGGTCCTGCGTCTCCAGACGAGCTTCCCACCGAGTTGCAGGGACCCACTGCAATACCCACTGCTCATTACAGCAGTGTCCCCAGTGTCTCCCAGAGCGACCAGCCCGACTCCGCCGTGCAGGCACGCGCCAAACTGACTTCGCTGGGATATGATGCAAGTTCGCTTTGGGAGCAAAGCATTGTTTGGGGACATCATGATGCCTTTAGGTACGACCGACCTCGTTCCCCACCACATATGCTGAACGTCCCACAGACACGTTAATAACGCGCACTATTGTAAGTTCGGGTTCTACTTGCGTTGGCAGCAGGTATTCATTCTGACTGATACTCATTAGTACGTTTCTTCGAGTCGGTAAGCGGCGTCTGTCAAGGTTCAACCACACGCTTTTAAAGCCACGAGACGTAGGGCCGAATGCACTGGCTCATCAAATTAGGAAATTTATTGGGTGGAAACGAACGCGCACAAGCCATGCTTGCAGGGCAGGGTGTTTCCCTCATACTTAAATCCATCAATGTCAACTTTAGACGGCCCGTCACCTTCCCAGATACCGTACGTGTACCGCCTGCTATCTAGCAAAATCTACCCACGCCGCGTATGCAGTTACTCATCGGACACAAAGCGATTGTGTCATCGAGCCGTACCCAATTCACGTTGGCTGCCGCGGCGTATTCATACGCTCAGCAGGCAGTCGTGTCGGACTCTGAAGGGATAATTGTGTGGTACGACTACGATTCCCTGAAAAAGTGCGATCCAGGCGACGACGCATGGAGAGTACTCAAGGAGGTGATGGGTTCAGAAGTGCGAGGCAGTCAAGGAAAACCCGTGAATGGCAGGTAGGATCTACGTGAACTAGCACTGTATAACTCGAGACTACTAGATCAACGTAGATGCTAATGGAAGGTGTAGTTGATTAGATAAGCCTCACCACGTGGCCTGTATTTATGGCCGGTGTCAGTGTCTTGAAGGACGCGCGTCCTCAGTCATCGTCATCTCAATCACTTCTTCCTTCTCAACCACCACCACCACCACTCCCCCAACGCTCAATCAGAATGGCTGATCCCAGCGGTGCTCCACCACAACCGGGCCCAAATGACGTCTCAACGGCCATCCTCCGCCCAAAGAAGTCGTATGTGTACCCGTTATTCACATATCCTTTCCGATTTGACGTGCTCTTCAGACCGAATCGTCTCATTGTAGACGAGGCATCTGCAGATGACAACTCTGGTAAGCGTCTCTTTGTCTCCAGTGAATGATCTTGTTCGAATGCAATCACAGTCGCGACCTTGAACCCTGCAACGATGGAGACCCTCTCGCTATTCCGAGGTGACACCGTCATCGTAAGGTATGCAATTTTATGTCATCCAGTGGTATCCACCGTTTTACACCACCTGCAGAGGAAAGAAACGTCGCGATACCGTCCTCATCTGCTTGAGCTCCGATGAAGTCGAAGAAGGTCGCATCCAGCTGAACAAGGTTGCGCGGAACAACCTCCGCGTGAAACTAGGCGATCTCGTCAACGTTCACCAATGTCTCGACATCAAGTATGGGAAGCGGATACACGTCCTTCCTTTCGACGACTCCATCGAGGGTTTGAGTGGCAACCTGTTCGAGGTCTACCTCAAGCCTTACTTCCTCGAGGGTATGTGTTTACAAGATTGTTCTTTGGATATCTACTTATCGTGTGGCAGCATATCGTCCCGTCCGCAAGGGCGACACCTTCCTCGTTCGAGGAGGCATGCGAACGGTCGAATTCAAAGTCATCGAAACCGACCCAGCCGAGTACTGTATCGTTGCTCAAGACACTGTCATCCACACAGGTATGCACGTTGAGTTGTGCTAGAAATATGTGACTCAAACACTGTGCAGAGGGTGATCCGGTCAAGCGTGAGGACGAAGAAGCGAACCTCAACGATGTAGGATACGATGATATCGGGGGTTGTCGCAAACAGATGGCACAGATTCGTGAACTTGTCGAGTTGCCCCTCCGTCATCCACAACTTTTCAAGTCGATCGGTATCAAGCCACCACGGGGTATCCTTATGTACGGTCCTCCGGGAACCGGTAAAACTCTCATGGCTCGTGCCGTAGCCAATGAGACTGGTGCATTCTTCTTCCTGATCAATGGTCCGGAGATTATGAGTAAAATGGCTGGCGAGAGTGAAAGTAATCTGCGTAAGGCTTTCGAGGAAGCGGAGAAGAACTCTCCATCAATTATCTTCATTGATGAAATCGATTCCATCGCCCCTAAACGTGAAAAGGTACGTTGGACCGTCCATTCTATCCTATTGTTGTACTCACTTGTTTGTAGACTAACGGAGAAGTGGAACGCCGTGTTGTGTCTCAACTTCTTACTCTCATGGACGGTTTGAAGGCGCGCTCGAACGTCGTCGTCATGGCCGCTACCAACCGACCGAACTCGATCGATCCTGCACTCCGTCGCTTCGGTCGCTTTGATCGTGAAGTCGATATCGGCATTCCAGATCCCACAGGGCGCCTGGAAATTCTGCGTATCCACACCAAGAACATGAAATTGGCCGAAGACGTCGACTTGGAGCAGGTAAGCACACATTAGTTTAACCTTTGCTTATTCCAGAGTTCTAAACATCATTACCCAGATTGCAGCGGATACCCATGGTTATGTTGGTTCGGATATCGCTTCCCTTTGCTCTGAAGCTGCGATGCAACAAATTCGGGAAAAGATGGACCTTATTGACCTCGATGAAGACACCATCGATGCTGAAGTCCTTGACTCGCTCGGTGTCACCATGGACAACTTCCGATTTGCCCTTGGCACTTCCAACCCCTCGGCACTCAGGGAAACCGTTGTCGAGGTACCGACTGTTACCTGGGACGACATTGGTGGTCTCGAGAAAGTCAAACTCGAACTCCAGGAGACCGTGCAGTATCCTGTCGACCATCCCGAAAAATTCCTCAAATATGGTATGGCACCATCGAAGGGTGTCTTGTTCTATGGTCCACCTGGTACTGGTAAAACGTTGCTCGCCAAAGCCATTGCCAACGAGTGCAAAGCCAACTTTATCAGTATCAAAGGTCCGGAACTCCTGACGATGTGGTTCGGTGAATCCGAAGCCAACGTTCGTGATGTCTTTGACAAGGCACGCGCTGCTGCACCCTGTGTCATGTTCTTTGACGAACTTGACTCTATCGCGAAGGCCCGTGGTGGCTCGGTAGGCGATGGAGGTGGTGCTGGAGACCGTGTACTCAACCAGATCCTTACCGAAATGGACGGTATGAACACGAAGAAGAACGTCTTCATCATCGGTGCCACCAATCGTCCTGATCAAATTGATCCCGCATTACTGCGTCCCGGACGATTGGATCAATTGATCTACATTCCACTCCCCGACGAAGCGTCCCGCTTGTCCATTCTCCAGGCTCAGCTGAAGAAGTCCCCCGTTGCGTCCGAGGTCGACCTCAACTTCCTCGCCAAGTCAACGCACGGCTTCTCTGGTGCCGATCTCACGGAAATCTGTCAACGTGCCGCCAAGCTTGCCATTCGGGAGAGTATTGAATCTGATGTCAGACGGCAAAGAGAAAAGCGCGAAAAGGAGGAGGCTGCCGGTGAAGATGACGACGCCGAGATGGACGAAGAGGAAGATGATCCTGTACCAGAGATTACCAAGGATCATTTCGAGGAGGCGATGAAGTATGCGAGACGGTCCGTGTCTGATCAGGACATTAGGCGATATGAGATGTTTTCCCAGGTATGTGTTTAAATACCTTTTTTGCGTGTTGGTCACTCACGTCTTGCGCTGCTACAGAACCTCCAGCAATCGCGTGGTTTCGGAAACAACTTTAGGTTCCCAGAGGGTTCTGGTCCATCCGGTTCCGCGTCGGGGCCTGCCGGGAACGCTGGGTTCCACGAGGAGGCGCAAGAGGACGATTTGTATGCTTAGAGGGGCAATCAGCTCGGATCGTAGCCCTACCCACCCTTAATCCTTCCCGAAGTGTTGAGCATCATGTTACTGGTGTCTTTGTAGTAGTTTCTCTGTTTCTTTCGTTGTACAAGACAATGGACGCTATATAGACGTCTGACAGCAAAAACGAGGCTGCTCGGTACATTGCAAAGGTGCCAAAAAACCGTGGTGAAACAGAGCCATACCCATACCCATGTCCAAGATACATTCTCAGATGGATCTAATGCACCAAGAGTGGTCATTTTGTGTCTGAGTGGGATCTGGGTCACAGTGGTGTCAATCACGATGTAGCTGTCTGCATCCCATTGGACCGCCGAACGAGAATATACTGCATGATGACGAACATCCCACACCCGACAGCGCCAGCGATCTGAATCACGTTGAAACACGAAGTAGCACAATTTCAAGGGGGCGGTGCGACGACAAGAACGGGAACGGGTCAGACCAGCGGGTGAACTAACGCGGTCTCATACGTACCCCGTTGAAGACGGCACCTCGCCACCAATTGTATGCAGGGGTGAGAAGGGCGCCGGATATAGGCGGACCTGGGTCCCAGGTGAAACGCAAGCGCCACGAGGGGCGGAAATGGGCTCACCGAGGAGACCGCCAAACGCTGCGTGCAACACAAGGGTGAGTAACAACGATCCCCACTGGCATCGAGGGGTACGGACGACGCACCCATCCCTGCACAGATGATGCCCATGCGGACCCTATACGTGAAACATGTGCAAGTCGGCACTTGAAAGGTGTGATGCGTGGAGGACTCACCCTAGCTCGGAGAGATCGGGCGTGAGGAGGACCATCAAGGGCGACCAGAGGGCGATGACTGTAAGCGCAGGGTGAGCGGGGGTTTGTGTGCAGGCGAGCCTGACCGATCGTTACTTGGGTATGAGCACTACTCACATACGCCGGCGAAATAACCATACAAGATACCAAAGACGACCATGCCGGCCACGGTGCTCACACCGATCATCCCAAACAGGATGACCGTACAGCAGAATGTAGCAACGATGGTCAAGGTGGAGACGCGGAGGAATCCGACGAGGACCGTCGAGCTGAGTTGGCCGATGAAGCTCGAGGCGTTCATGATCACGAGCTTTCGTATCATGATGACGATCAGAGTTGAATGGATGGGCGACGGGGAAAGGGAAACACACCGAGTAAAAGGAAAATGTCTTTCCAAAGCCATGTCTTACGGCGTCGAGTTGGAGATAAAAGAGAGGGTAATAAAACGCCACGACAAAGATGGTGAGGCTGCAAGTCAAACGGTGTCCATAGTATCCGAGTCAATGACGAGGATAGAAGTGACGCGACGCACCCAAGACATCCAAAGATGAACGCGCTATCTCGACGACACTTTTTGGCGGCGGCGAGAAAGTCGACGCCAGATTCAGACGGCGGAAGTCTCGTTCTCATCAACAAACAGGCGACCACCAAGAGCCCGGTGACGAGTGCGGCACTGGCGCGAACGCCGTTTGCGAAACCGAGTTGACCGTTGATCGTATTGTTCAACATGATGGGGTGAACCACCGCGCCGAGGTATGCGCCGGAGGAGGCAAACGTCATGGCTTGTTTGAGATGCTTATCGAAATAATGGGACAGGACTGCCAAGGAGGGGACGTATAGAAGTCCTGCGGCACATCCAGATCCTATTCCCTGGGCAAGAAAGACCTTGGCACGCTCTTGTCAATCCGTGTGCGATCAAAGCTGACGCATCATATATGCGTACCTGATAATAGTTGTTTGGGTGCGCTAGTGAAAGCATGAAAAGGGAAAAGGCTTGAAGGAAGGATGCGCCATAGAGCAGGTGATAGCTAGATATGGACAGATCAGCCGAGATCGTTTATCAGCAAGTGGAACTTACAAGTAACCACGATCATACAATCTACCCGCTAATAGCCCGACTATCTCGTACAGGAATGCGTTCACGCTTCCGATCCATCTTTGAAGTTTGAATGAAAGGAGGAACTTTGATCACAAGAAGAGCGACTCACGCGATGGTGGAGGCAGACTCGTTGGTGATGTACGTTTGAGTGTAGAAATCTCGAAAATTGGATTAACGGAACGGGCCGGCTGGTGTACCAGACCAACTTACCTTGATACACTCCGAAAGAGATCGAATAGCTAGGGCAATTAAGGCAAGTGAGTTGAAACCAAACTTAGTATCCGCCTCAGCTCACCCGTACGTGCTAAACTGTATGAGAAATCTATGGAAGGGTTGTTAGTAAGAATGTCGAGGGTTGTCGTCAAGTGGGAAAGATGGCCCCATCTGCACGCACGCGCCTATGGCAGTTGCCCACCCTGCAAACCCACCCTCGGGAAAGTCGTGCGACAATCGAAGATCGGAAATCTCCTCTGCAGCCTGTGACCCGAGACCGGAGACATGTTTCACCTCTTTGCGATCGCTACGCATATAACCGATATGATCGATAAGTTGAAACGACAACTGCTACTACTAGCATGCCACGAAGTCTCGTTTGCCGAGTTTTTCTCGCACGTGCACGCCTCCGGCTTGTCAATCAGCTAGTGTGCGACTCAACCAGCAGTCTTTTTCACCTGAGGTCCCCGAAGTTTCTGGGGCATCGATATCCTGGATGGTCAATGCCATTTCTCGTCCTCGATGCATTCGCGCTATGTATATATCTTACTTGTGACCTTAAGCTTTCCGACAGGCACCCCGATGTATTTACGGCTTGGAGCGGTGATATATTAAATCAAACTTTGGACAGCATATCCTGGAGCTGAAGCCATACAACTTTAGTACCCCATGGACCTGTATATAGCAGTATTCTCATGCTGAAATCAGTGAAATGATGCAAACTATATCAGCACTACAGCCCCGGTAATATGTGCGGATATACAGTCGATTCCCACATAAGTGATACACTCTGGAGAGTCCGTGGGGACATGCCCTAGGGTCAACGGAAACCTGGGGGTAGAAAGTTGAAACAGGACCAGAGACGCACGAACGACCTTGTGGAGCATTTACAAGCGAGATGGGGGCCGTATGTCGTTGGGAGTTCCCTTGAGAAAGGTGGGCAAACGCGATCCCGTGATGGAACGCGTGACCTACGAAAGTGACTGAGGCTCTAAACTTGCCAATCGGCTATAGATTCAGTACGGCACCTTCTCGTCATCGTTATACTCCAATCGGCCTTATTCGCCAATTTTACCGCTGCGGAAAGCTGGGAATCTCATTTCAAACATGATGGGTCGCTTTTCCTGGCTGCAATATTATGATATGACATTCCGAATTGCACCGCCGCAAATATTGGCCGGTGCCGCCGGTCAGGATACTACGAAGGGCCATCGACAGTCTGAAACCAGACTTCAAACCTGCAAGACCTATCAATAACCCAAGCTGGTCAGCAGATTCGCCGTCCTGCGCTGTGATCAGCTCATCCATGCGGTACCTACTACTCGGACCGTCGTATTCGCCCTTTTTGTAATTTTAATTCCTCGATGCTCATCACATAGGGCCGGTTCAGACTCATGAACGTGGTTTTTTAAGCTTCCGAACAGGGTATATAATAACCGATTTCCTCAGTGCTTCTCGTAGGTCCAAATTACAATTTCTCCGTAACCTCACGATGAGGGCCTTACTCCTTGCGTTGTCCCTGTCGTCGGCACTGTTCTCGCTGGTCAATGCGGGATTACCAGACTTCAAAATCTATGGTGTGAACTTGGGCTCATGGTGGGTGCATCCCGACTCTGTTGTGCCTCTGGACTATGTCACGATCCCGTTCGCGGTATAGGCTTGTGCTCGAAGCCTGGATGCTCCCGCAAGGTATGCGCGAGCGCATTACAGTTTCCAATACCCGCTCCTCCTGAGCCAATTAAATCTTCAGAATGGTTGAACATGGGCGGACAGATATGTGCAAATTGTGAAGACTGTATTGCGACCGAATTGTATGTTGAATTTCCAGTAGACGCGACTTATCAACCTCATACATCCAAAGCGCGTTTGCCAAGGCGTATCCCAAGACAGTTGACGAGAAATTTGCGCAACATTGGGACACCTGGTTCACCCAGTCCCACGTCACACAACTTAAAGAGTACGGTATCAACACGGTTCGCGTCCCGGTATGTATGCAAGCCAACATTTTGTTTTACGCTGACTCGTGGCTTTGATCGTCTAGCTCGGATATTGGATCATTGAAGCGCTCGTGAACCGTCCCGAAGAGGCTTACCCTCGTGGGGGTCTTGCTTACCTGGTACGTGCTCCAAAGTAAGAGGTTGTCCAGAGTTCCGAGGTGGAATCATTTGACAGCGTCGTGGCTTGCAATGGCTGCAAGCTGCTGGAATTCAGGCAATTTTGGATCACCATGCATTGCCAGGCGTTCAGACACCGGATCAACAATTCACCGGAAAGTATGTGATTCAGCATCCGCACGAACCCATTGATGCTGAGTTTGTGTTAGCTGCACCACTAATGTCCAGTTCTATGTCAGTACTCATGACAGCATATATGGTATACCTGACGACCCGCTTACTAGACACCCTACAATTATCACCGTGCATTGGTTTGGACTGCTGTGATGACATCGCTTTCACACCTCGATCCCGCCTTTGATAGTGTTTTTGCCATCGAGGCTGTCAACGAACCCATCATGAATGCTGCGCAGACACCCGACTATGGCGAATGTATGTTGTTTCGCACCTATTGATCTATTCGTCCGCTGAACTCGTGTGCTAGTCCAGAAGAACTTCGTCCTAACCGTTCGTGCTGTAGAGCTCACTCTTGGTATTCCGATCTCTAGCATGTCGTTGAACACCCCTACCTCGTCGACCAACTTTACTGCTGCTCTTGGTGAAGCATGCTCGTCCCCTTTGTTCAATGCTCAAGTTCAAGAGGCGGTCAAGGATGCTATCCCTATCCTACTCGAGATTGCCTCTGAGTTCGACCTCGGGGACGAGTTCACGTCCTCCGCTTTCAAATCAGACAGATCTTCATTGGTCACCAAGTATGTATACGATCTTTGTTTGCGCATATAGCATGACTTACCATGCCTCGAGCTTCATGGACGTTAACTGGCAGTACAACAACCCACCCAACCCTGCAGATGCTGCGATTGGACCTCAGGGATATGATAACCATTTATACTATTCGTAAGCTGTTTTTATCCGTACAACACATCTTTTTACTCACGGACACTCAAGGTTCGGGGTAATACATTTCATTTGGAACCTGATGGCACTTTACTGATTTAGAATTCTAGGGTGTTGCTGCGGCAAATCCAGACGCCTATTTGACGAGCGTATGCAGTAAGCCACTTCGTGCCATTTGTTAAAAAGCCGTGTCATTTACCTTGCCATCCTTAGACTTGCAACGTATCCAAAACGATGCTGCTCTTGGTGACACACCTCTCTGGTTTGGCGAGTGGGGACTTCCGACTCAATTCAATGCTACGGACGACTTCCTCTACAAGTGGGCTGACGCTCAGAAATGGTCGTACAGCAAAGGTGCTGGATGGATTGTAAGCATGGTCGTCTGCTGCACCGTGATTCTGAAACCAAACGTGCGATTGAACCAGTTCTGGAACTTCAAAACCGAGATTTCGAGCCTGACAAACGGGACGTCGTTGGCGCGACAATGGTATGTATTCCAAGGCCCTGCAGCGCTCGCCTGACTGACGCTGTCGTCAGGTCCTATCTCGAGGGGGTTGAAATGGGATTCCTTACCAAGAATCCTGCTGCTTACAACAACCCCAACGTATGCGCACCGTACATCAACGGCACGAACAGCACAACATCATGAGCGTGCCGCGTCGGCGTTGCGTGATGTTCCGTTCCCTCGATAACGCGTTCCACTGCTTGATAGCTTTGGACCCTAAAATTTTGTGATACCAGGCTCTCGATACCTGATATACCTGTCATTCGTTTGACCCCCTCCATTCGTTTTTTTTTCGACTTCGATTTGTTTCTGACACGCAAGTACTGCGTGATCTATCCACTCGTTTTAATAGATGCAGCTCATGGATACCGATAGGCAATAATCGCCTATACGTAGAGCTGGCGTGTATATTATATGAACTAGGAACAACCTTTCAAGGTCGATGTTCAACACGACGGCTTCCCACGACGAGCGCTTGTAGTGTGTCACATGGTACGCAACTTCAAACCAGATAACTGCATATGAAATGAAGCGCAACCAATGGTGAAACGCGGAGGCCGGAGCATAGAGGGTACGTCTCCAAGTTCCCAAAGTCCTTTGTATGGTCAGAGCGACGTACAGGTTCGGTTTAGGGAGACGAGCAATTTTGCAAGGCGATCGCCTTCGCATACACTCTCCGTGTCGCCTTTCCCACGCATACGAACCCAGACATCATGTCGACATTGATGACGATACTCTACAGGAAAATGTCGCAAGCAAAGGACGATCGAATAGATCAGGCGCTGTTGGCGTCGGTTGGAGGACCAGGTGAAATCGACTGTGACTCGCGTCACCCCCTACGCGCAACAGCGCAACATCGACGGTCACGTATACCTAGGTCAATGGTTAGTCCTCATGCCCATCGCGCGGACGAAAAACGTCGGCGCCTACTGATTGTGGCCCATGCCGTCTCCCTCCCCTCCATCAATCAAGCAGAGCTGGTTCTACCTGGGTCCCAGCTCTTCTGCTGATGAAGCACCGTCCGCATCCGCCGACGCCGCAGGGGAGTAGGATGACGCGGGTGTGTCCGGATCGACAGGGTCTTGATCCTCATCGGACCATTCCGGCTCGCTCTCGGACCTGACAGGATAGAAGCAGTGGTGAAAGAACGTGGCCGCGTAGTCTAAGATTAGAATTAGATTCGAAAGGGGGTCAATGTATCAGCCTAAATATCGCTCACTCGTTGCGTACACTACAGGACCGTGAACGATTCCGAAGACACAGGATGTTCGGGGTCGACGACCCCGTATCAGCCTCGCCTGTTTTCTTGGAGAACGACCGCTGTCTTGATCACCGTCAGGGCATTATTCTGCCCTGGATGCGGGGACTCTCGGACGACTTCCTTGATCAATGCAAGACGCGTTGTGCAGAGGACCTTGCCCCTTGCTGGCACTGTCAGACCTGTTTAGCGATCCACCACCATTGTGTTTCCGTCGAATCTCTGTCCGGGATGAACGAGGA
>JBBPNX010000242.1:0-27099 GCA_038091155.1 Harrya chromipes | reverse complement strand
GTGTCCACTGATTGACTGGCTCAGAGAGTGCTCGCGATGTAACTTACTCTGCGGGTTATTTTACTTCGGAGGTGAGGGGGAAATCTCTTGAACCGTTCAACGAACAACTTTGCCATCCATGCCATCGATCGAATGTATCGGACTACCTGGCATGTCTGTCCGGCGTCTCGATCCCCGAGCTCGGATATAAGCATGTCAAATAATCCCCATTCGCAGGTACCAACGACCCAGTCGCTTACGGACGGATAGGCTTTGAGCGCAGTCAGTAGCTTCAACATATATTTTGAGCGCATCTAGCCAATAATGATACAAATGAAGTGTTCAACGAGCGTGTGGTAATCAAAAGTCAGTCCTAGAATATATAATATATGCTTATGAACCTGGAAGGATGCAATATGATGATCGATTTTCTCAACTAGATGTCCATCCCTGCCAAACAGTCGAGGTAATGCCAGCGTCCCTCCGAAGGCCTCTCTGCGGAGGCGAACCCCAAGCCGAGTGTCGGAACTAAGGAGACTAGGACTGGGAATGCGTAATGTTCAAGCTATCATGGAAGTGGAAGGATAAGAACCAGATGTCCCAGGAACGGAGTCAATTGTTGGTGGTACAGTAGAAATATGAGCAACCCCGGAGATCGTGTGCGATGCGACTTGTTTGAAATTTTGCACTGTCCGACTCAGCGTTCGCAATACTGACGTACGTTCCAACCAAGGCCCGACTAGATCGGCAGGACGGGTGACACTCTCATCCTTGCCCCCACCTTGGCTCATGAACGTTGAGTGGATGGAAGTATCCGAGAGACCACGCCGGAGGAGGGTACGCTCAACTAGAGGACCAGGTGTGTCGTCTGCCTCAGAATCCTCTATACTCCTGGTGGAAACAGAAGGTGCGCCAAGGATTGCCTCCACATCTCGTGATAACTGAGGACGTTTTCGTACTGCAGATCTGCCTATGGTAGCTGTACGAGTTTCTGTAGGTTCTGCCGCTAGGGATGTAGACTGGACACGACGGGGTGCGCGAGGCAGGACAACCCAAGGGTCTGAAGTGTCATCCGGATGTGGCGCGCCAGCGAAGATGCCCATTACGCTGCGAATGTTGGTTGGTGTTGTCCCGAGTGGTTGGGGAATAGTTTGCAGACTCGGGAGATGACCATGCCCACGGGTCCCCTCGTTATCTGGATGTGCCGAAAATATGCTGGTGACTGATATACCAGCACCAGTCCCAGAAAATTCGACGTTGACCGTAGTAGCAGAAGCTGCAAGTGCGGGGCCAATTTTTGGCACCGGGCGTGAAACACGAATGTTTCCATTGCCGCCGTTTATTGGCCGTGGTAGTGTTCGTGTGGTAGAAGGCAGTGGGCTCACATCGTGCGCTGAAGAACCGAAAAGCTTCGAGAACGGGGCCATCCAACTTGCACTAATACCGATACCGTTCACTTTTGTCTCTTTATCCATCGCCTCCGCCTTGACAGAATCAAGAGCCATTTCGCTGACTTTGACTGCAATAGTCGGCTCGAGTATGACATCATTAAGAGTGACGCGCATTTGAGCCATTTCCTCGAGGACTTCCTTGAATAGTTTGAAAAGACCCCGAAGATCCTTCCGCGTGCACAACGTGGTTATCTTGTCATCTTCCAGCCACACACGGTACCGCGCTCGTAGATGCGAGACGTCCGATAGAATGTTACTGACAGTGGTCCGGGAAAGGTGTTTGACGTCTGCACCGCGCAGGTGTTGGCGTTTAAGACGATTTGTGAGCGTAAGAGCGTCAGCCTGTGTCATGCGATGAAGAAGGGAATGCATGCGCTCCAAAATGCTCGACATCGGCGAACCAAAACCATCAAGCAACGACGAGGAATCTGAATGCCCGTCGTGAGGAGATATTGACGATTGATCCGTGGAAGATGCTGCCACTTGACAGATACCGTGTAATCCAAGGCACCTATCGGTTTGTACGGCTTTCGTCGCTTGATTCGGGTGCAGTAGCCCCTGATCGAATTCCGGTTCGTTATCCGTGTCGAGACTGACGTGGGATGGTGGGTATCGGGTGTGATGATGGACGGAATTAATATATTTTGTCGCCGAAGCCAACGAGGACTCTGCTGGAGAGAGCGGTCTACGACCAGTCTCGGGAGTTAATGGTTCCTAGCAACACGAGTGAGCTAGACCAACTTGGAATGGAGATCACTTACGAATACACGGCGGGATCGCGACTCGACACTGGATGGACGTTTCGTGGAGCTAAGAAGCTGCGACTTCTGTCAGACAATGGGATGGACTAGAATTCTGTCTCTTACCGAGTCTTTGACAAAAGAAGATGGCCCAATCGACGCCTGGGAGTGTTGCGACGGAGTTTCGACTAGTCAGTCGATCAATCTCTGCCACTCCAATGATATATTTACAGGAAATTCACCTCGTACGGGTGGCGCGATATTCTGTTCTCCCACTTCGGTCTGTAATGCCTGCAAGTCTTCACGCGATTCTGTCAATAGTTTCTGTAACTCCATATTGTCCGCTTTCAGCATTTCATTGTCTGCTACCAAGGATTCGATGACTCCCATGACTTCCGGGTTTTCTTCCGCAGCGGATTTGGCGACATGCTAAAAACCAGATGAGTCACAGGACGCAAAGTCGACTACTGGAAGACAGACGGAAATTTGAAGACCCTGAAGCCTAGAGCGTACATCCTGTAGGAGTGAGTCCGAAGACTCTATACGTTGCAACCGCCCGATCTCGAGAGCGTCTTGCAGGCGGCGGACTTCGGCCTGTAATTTGTCTAGATAGAGCCATGAGTTGGCGTTCCTTTCAATTTCAGCTGGGATGCCAGTGATTCACCTGTACGGTCCTTGAGGGCAACCAGACGCGTCTCTGCGAGCTTTGCCCGCTGAGTCTGGCTGTCGCGCTCTTGCCGAATATCGTCATTTTCCTGGAGGACGACAGATAGCCTGGTGTCCAACCCCACGGTACGCGCATGATGAGCGTTTAATCTCAAGACCGTGCTACGTGCTTCCTCCAGTTCAAGTAACATGGTCTTATTCGACGCCTCGGCAACCTCGTTGTTCAAAAGTGCGCGCGTGAGTCGCTGCACGATGACTGTCAGGAAGATCTCATCGTGAATCTCAAAAGGCTGACCTTTTCCAGTGCAGCATTCTCTTTCAACAGCCCAACCACTCGTGCCTCTACCTCAGCTCGGCCTGTTTCTGCGTCCCCTACGCTGTGTTGCGTGGCTCTCCGTAGTGTACAACCACTCGGCTGTGCTGTGTGTAAGGGCGTGGTGTTATGGAAGATGCGTGTAAGACAGACCTCGTGTCTGCGTACATACGCCTCATGGCGCTGAAGCAACGCAGACCCAACCTCTGCGATGGGGATTAGTATGCTGGTACGTTCCTTGGCATTCGGACGAGCCTGCACTAAGAACGAGCCTGCTTTCAAGTTTGGACTTGAGAGTAAGCCAAGCCTTTGTAGCTTCACAATCTTCACTTCCGCAACAACAACATATCTGCTGAGGCTCGGGAGAGGGAACCCTGGAGAAATTGGTCAGAGCAAGCGTGAGGTCGTCGATCGTGCTAGTGGCATGATTAAGACTGCTGGTCAAGGGAGAGTCTGGGGTAGTGGGACGGTAGTGGGAGAAGTTGACTTGCATATGGTTTAGGATGAAGGATGCTTGTGCCGGTAATCCGGGGTAAGTCGATGCCTTCCACGGTGAGGGTTACCACATATGGCAGTCAATCCATGACAGTCTCGGATTACCAACTCGAACGTAACGTAACGTAGTATGTACCAGTAAAGAACAAAAAAAAAGTCAAACGATACAATAAACAAGGGGATAATACATGCCAGGTGAAAACCCTACTCCAATCCAACAATTTTGAGTACCAGCTCTGAAATCCACGCCGCAATCCTACTCCAGTGGCTTCTGTTCGGTGCTAGAAATTGGAAACTCGTTGCAAGTCCTTCCATATTTAGTTCCTCCAGCCGTTTCTTCAACCCCTGTGCTCCATTCCCTTCGTCCACAGTACTCAGCGTCGACATTGACCCCCCTTGTACTGTCAGAGCACGTAAAGGATCTTGAGAAAGGCGAAAGATGTTCGACACTGCCCTGATGATCGACGCGTTGCCCGAGACAGCAAATGTTTCTTTGATCCTGTCCTGTAGTGTGTCGTAGCTGACGTAAAAAAAAATAAAGTCAAACAAAATCAAACTTGAACGGAAAAACGGTCCTACATCATAGGCAACAGCTCCGGATAAGCAATACTGACATCCAGAATCATGTTATACAGCATCTCCGTTTCCGCGTCGTCACCTTGTGCCGTCGCAAGCATAGTGGTAGCGAAGGAAACGACAAGCAGTGCTGCAGTGTTGTCTGTGATCGGAAGCATGTCCACCTCCACACGCGGGACGAATTCGTTATCGTGTGACGGTCTTGTGACAGGAGTGAACTCTTCTGCGCGGCAATCTTGCAAAAGTCTGATGTATGACTCGCGAGTGGTGGAGAAGGGGATCAGCGCGACGAAGTAACCCAGGGCATCGGGGGACAATACATATGGTGCACCATCCGGGGGTTGCTCGCCGCAGCGCACAGCGACAGAGAGTAGACTTCTTATAACAGTTTCAGCAGAAGATTTGAGTTGACTGTGACGAACGCCCTTGAAGATAATGGAAGCCAAGGAAAAGGAGAAACTGGACTCGAAGGACAGGCATAATAAGCGGTCCAGTTGACACACCGTGTCCTCGAGTTGTGTGCGGCCATCCAAAAGGACATTGGGAATCGTGTTTTCGTGAAATGCACCATGCAGTTGAAGCGTTTCGGTTGTTGCACGCAAGAGGTCTGCGGCTTCGGCGTAAATGGAAGTGTAGCTGGATTGAAGCAGGGCAACTGCAAGCCAAAACACCTGGCAAAGGTACCGTGATCCGACTGGCAACGAGGGAACCACCTTGCAGATGCATCGAAGCATGCAAACCACAGCTACCGTGTCCGTCTCGGTGGATTGACTCAGGGCAGTCTTAAACGCCACGAGCATTTGATACACGAGATCGTCGTCCACGTCCGAGGTTGCCAGAGTGCCCAGTACAAGGAACGCCCGTGCCTGTATTGCAGTAGGCAGTTGAAAGGCGGTCGATGTAGCCAGACTCATCCATCGTGCTCTCCAAACATTCAAGACTCCTGAATGTAGGTGAGTTTCACAAAAGGTGTATAATCCGAGCGATTCTTACCTTTTGAGCCGGACGCGACTTCGACGACCCTAACGAGCAATCGCGTTAGCGCCTCCTGAGAATCGATCATTGCCTTGTCGCTCGGTGGGTCGTAGTTGCAGTATTCGCTCGTGCTGGACTGCCGGCTGAGACCGAATAACTGGAGGCTCTCAATAGTGATGAGTTCATCCATCAGTGCGCGTAGATCGGGCGCACATGGATCCTCCGCTTTGGCGAGATAATGCGACTGGAGGAAGTTCATGATAATACCGTAAACCGACTTCCGCACGAGCGTTTGCCCAGTCCCAGCAACGAGGGTGACAATATGACAAATATCGGGGATATACAACTGATCAAAAGTTGCCTGCTTCGAGTGGTTGCTAGCAATGAGGGCAAATCGGGTCAGCGTAGCGATTTCGTTCCAGTGGACATTCTCTGGTAAGGTTCTCGAAGGTTTGAGGGACGTCTTCCCAAGAACTTTGCGTAACTTGGAAAAGAGCTTCCCTCGCACATTAACGGAGGCGAGTGCAGCTGCAGTGCGGGCAATTGTTTCAGACCTACGTGAACCGATGCCTCCATCTGCTGCAGCACGGATCAACTCGTCCAAAACTACGTTCACGATTGTCGCATCGAGCTCCCCAATTTCGACCCAAATATGCTTGTGGATCATGGAAGAGATCTGGTAGAATGCGTCACGATCATAAAGGACAGTAGTACAACAAGTAGCACGCACCTCCACGTCTGCGATTGTCAAATCTATCAATGTGCGAATGCAGTCGCGCAGTCGCGCGCCCGAGTGCTCGTACAAGGGGGACGAATGGTTGCAAAAATGAGCGAGGTTCCTAACCCAAGGGCTCATATATTGGAGACAGTTGATGCGCTGCGCAACATCAGCCTTGTCCATTCCGGTCGAGATCACAGACAAGAAATCTAGCGTGAGCTTCGGCGCAAATCCTGCAAGTCGATCGCTGAGGCTGGTGACAAAGGTAGATAGGTCACCAGGAATGATGCCGGCTAAGGAGGTATAATAGTTAAGATATGATTGTTGAGACTACATGGCTAGCGCACCTTTGGATGCGATGATAGGACTCTTGTCGTAGCCGAGATACGAACAGATAGCGCCGAGGAGGTCGTATGCGGCACTGCGAAGCTCCTCTTGCTCCGAGTTGATATTGATCATGCCCACGTGCAGAAGAGTGGCAGAGATATTAGAGAATCTCGGGAACCTCTCAGTACGTAGGACTTGGCTATCACGAAGTTGGCTCTTTGCGGACCTGATTGCCTACAGGAGAATAGTGAATGCAGGAAGATTGAATGTCGTAAAGAGAGTATACCTTGACAATGATGTCGCGATGCGGTGAAGAGAAATAAGACGTTACTGTTTGTCTGCTCAGCCTTATGATGAATTCGTGCGGATCGAGACCAGTCGAGACGTTGTATGCGTCGCTGACATCAGCCAAAGATATGATCTCGGTTGATTTACATGAAAGGGTGGGCGAAATGACCGTCGCCCGTATCTATCCCGAGGGTCAGGCTAACGGAAATATTTGAGCCAACGCCACGGACCGAAGTTATGCGGATGTGGGTGATCCCAACGTCTAAATTGACTGGCATTCGTATATCGTGGGCCTGCCTCATTGTTACCTCGCCGAAAGATGTCTTGGTTTCGTGCTCCAGAGACACTATATTGCGAGTTACAGCAAGACCCCGGTTGACAATCTGCCACGTACTAGGGTACTCTAGCGCAGGGATGCATGATTGAGGGACATGCTGCAAAAGCTCGGCGACTGAGGAACAAGCCTTGATGCCATTTGAGAGGATCGTGCCTGTCAAGGAATTTGACGCATGTCAACAATTACATACAGTGAAAAACCACGGGTAGTCCAAACCTGCAGAAATGTTGTACATCCGTCTCAAATAACGTTGCGTCAAAGAATTGGCGTTCAAAAAGTAACCATTCATAAACCGCTGGCGGACATCCATAGGTATGAGTTGCGAACATGTCCTCAGCCATTGGACGGGAATCTCGGACGTAGATGTGAACGAAGTGCAGTCCAGGATAACTTCGTAATGTCTTTTCCCGTACTCGGGGCCAGTCAATGTCTAGATTGTGCAAGGTTGAACAATTATCCAGGATGAAGTTGATGTATGCTTCTACCTTGAGAATATGATACATCAACAGTTCAATGTCGAGGGCTTCTACGTCTATTTTGCAGACGCGCAGGACGAAAACGGCAGATACATCCTAGGATAAGCTTTAGTGATGAGCCCATCGTGACATCCAACAATTACCTCCGCAACATCCGCAGACACGAATATATCTCGGACGGATTCAATACTACGATGAGAGCAGCGATTCATCAGATCAATGAATTCTCGATGCTCGGAGCTTTGAAGAAGCGAAAATCGCGGGACTTCAGGAGCTTCTTGAAGTTCCACGAGAAGGTTACATAGTTGGTCCCAGGCACGCCTGGCACCCATCGTTACCGAATCATCCTCATTGTTGGGCTTGACGTAGCTGAGCAACTCTTTTCCGATCTTGTCTGCATGCTTGTCGAGGAAACGATGCAGCACAATCGTGTCCGTGTCGTCTGCAGTGGTTCCCAACCATTCACCTCCATCTTCGCCAGCAGCCGTTGTTGAGTACTTCTGCACACATAGAGATCAGGATAATCTCGCTCATAAGCTCACTGGAATTGCTCACATTGACTTCACTGAGGAATCGAGTGACGTTGGTGATGTTTGCCTTCAAAAAATCATTCAAGCAAACCATATGTGCCTCCTTTGCAAAGAAAATGTTGTTGGCCAAATTCTGCATGACTTTAGCAATGATCATGAGTCCTCGACGGATGACCGCGTCGTCTTTGGGAATCTCTATGTCTACCACTTCGGGAGCAACAATGGCAGGAGAAATAAAACTAGAGGGGTCGTTGAAGATAGTCTATTGCCGTGATGTAGGAAGTGGGATGTGCTTACCGAAGAAATATGAAAGCACCAAGGGCAGCAAATTTCGATTCGGGCCAGACTTGATAACTGTCGAGCGTGAGATTACACGACGTTGGATGGATACGAACCCTTACACTGATTTCGCCAAGTGAGCGCACACCTCACGAAACATCCTTAGCGAGGGAGGGAATGAGTGAGCAAGATTCAAAGAATCGTCGAAGCACTTACGGTGGGAGGGCAGGCACCGAGGAACCGATGATCTCAAGGAAGGAAGATGCAATGAACTCAACGTCTCGTTGATTTTGTTCCAACTTGTGTTTGGGAGTTTTTGCTGGGTCGAGATCATAAGCATGACCCGGAGGCATTGATGTCATGGTCTTGATCAAAGGTAGGATGAGACTACGGAGATAGTTATAACCGTGTATCCTGGCGAAAGCGGACAAGAATCTTGTACAGGTCGAGTTGCTTCGAAACAAGTCCGCGTCGCTGGCTATACATGATGTTGGTTTACGCAAATCCGGAGAAGTGAGGCATTACCAGTGTGCGCTATTTCTCGATCTATCATCGTCTTCAGTAGCGCTACGAGCGAAGCACGCGTGTCGAAGATGTTCATGAGCACCGAGATCATTATGTCAACCTCGTTGGCGGGGCAACATTCACATATCACCATAGCAAGGACCATCTACGCGCTGTTAAGCATGATGCATTTGGCGACACAAAGACAATGCCTACATCAGAGCCTTTGACGAGCTAGAAAGAAGATGTCAAGTCGAGGCTGGGCACCGTAATCAATGACCATACCTCCCGCAGCTGGTTCCGACGTGCTTGTAGTTCTGGATTACGCTGAGGCTCGAATTTTGTGCCCTTACCCAATACACGAGCAAAGACATGAACGAATATCGTTCGCTTTCTAAGATCCGGATCATAAGCCAGGGCGATACAATGCTTTACACCGTTCTCAGAGTTGGCTATCACTAGATGTGAGAGTCCGGTGATGACCAGTTCTCGCACGTCCGCTTCTTTTTGGGATGTCGTTGTCTTCTGAATGTTGGTGAATTTGATATCAAACAATGTAAGATATGGTGTCACCTTCTGCACCGAATGAACGTCAGAGGTTGAGTCGGAAGTCTAGGACTATGATGAGGAAATGACTCGAACGAAGCAGATGAACGTACGGGTTGTTCCGACTGGCATAAATCGAGTGTTCTGAGAAGGACATGAGAGTATCTGATAAACAAACGCGAGACCGCATGGCCTAAGTCGTCACCATCATGGGGTACAGTGGTGTCGATGGATTGTAACTTGAGACGGTCAAGAAGCCGGACGGCCGTCCGCAAGACAAACATATTGATGTCGTACTGAAGTTGAATGGCATCGGCTTCCACATTCTGAAATCGGAACTGCGTCAATTGCAGTCTTGATAAGATACATGACAAACCCACCAGAAGCGGATCTTGGAACCATTCCATGATCGTGTCCAAAATTCGGTTTCGCGACAGATCATCCTTACGAAGTGTTAATGCATCTGTGCGCTCACAGACGCTGCAAACCAAACTACAAAACTTGATGCGAATACGGTATGAACCCGGATCATTGAATCTGGAAATAAATCCGACAAGGACATGAAGTAATGACCCAAGATCAATGCTCAGAGCTTCGTCAGGTGACATCTGTGCATTGTCAACGAGAGATTTCAACACCGATGTGAGCTTCGCAAGTAATCAGCATTGGGCGGAAAGCTGAAACAAAAAATTCATGACTAACTTGGTCAAGGAATAGACCGTATTCATCTTTAAATTCTGAACCGGCATGTTCGGTGATGTTTCGAGTGATTCTGGTGGAGAACCGCTTAGGCTAAATAGTAACGAAGCCAAAACGACTGACTCGTCGAGGTGCTTGAACAATCTCGCAAAGAGGCGAGGGCTAAGTTCTGAACCCAATGCTTCCCTCGCTACTTCGCGTACACGAATGTTATCGTCGACAAGTGCAGCGGTCAGGAATTCGATGAAAATGTTGACGAGTTCCCCCGGGTCTCTGAGAACTCGCATTTCATCGGGAAGGAACTCCGCCGGAATAACGGCGGTTAATGCACCAGGCTCGTGCTCATCCTGAACGGTGGCGCCACCAAAGGCAGCGAGAAAGAGCGTAAGATTTCGCCACTGAAAGAATTTCTCCTGCGTTGGACATTAGTATCAACCACGTCGAACCAAAACAACGCTCCGCACTTCGAGCAATAAATTCTGTTCTTGTCTGCTCAAGTATACCTCGTCGAAAGCTGCAATAGAAGCGAGAGGGTTTGGAACGATAAATTCCGAAAGTGTGTGCCATCTCCAGAAGCACTCTTCCCACACAGCGATGTTGATTGGGGAAGTGTACGCCACCAAGCGCAGTAGCTTTCTCACGCGTTTCTGTTCTCGAACGCGACCTTTCCTGATGGCTGAGTCCTCGCTGCTTCACGATCGGACGTAAACTCACCGACGACAATGACACTTGGATCACCCAATTGCTCATAAATTGGATTTCGCTTTGATCGTTCTTCCTCCGTTAGGCCCATGTTTACTGGGGCATCAGGGTGACGTTCAGCTTGTGCGATCAGGCGAAGACCCTGAGCTGCGAGCTGCGAGACCTCACTGTTCACGGAGGTAAGTGAGACGAGGAAAGATATTTCACTCAAAGCAAAGGCTGGAACACGGTCAGGATTGAACTGTAGTCGTTTTGCATGATCGCCCTATAGCTTGTGTGAGCGATCCACATCCAGGCCAATTAATGAGTATACCTGGCTTTTCCTGTGGTATGTCTCCATAGCTTGATGACATACGGACATCCACAGCCTTTGGCTATCGGGTTCAAGTCTGGTCATAAGGAGCTTCTTTGACTGACACAAAAGTGCGGTAGCCCTATCGGTAGATGAAGCTTGGAGTGTGGTGGGGACGTGATACGCTACTTACAGGCTTTGTTTTAACCGGTCCTCGAAGTAAGTGTAATCGGGATCCTCAAGAGACATTCGGAAAAACATATCCACAAGGCATTGGAAGGTCGTCGCCGCAGAGATTTTGACCGAGATATCCACTTCAGAATCCCAGATTCGCGTAAAGTTAATGCTCCACTGTAGCGAGTCCTCTTGATCTACGGGAAGCATCGAGTAACTGGGATCAGCGCGCCAAAGTGCCAAAATTGCTAGAAGCAAGAGGTCCTTATCCGTCAGAGTCTCTGACGTGAAACGCTTAGCTTTGGGCCGCATCGCTGCTCTTCTGACGTTGCCATTCACATCGACTTCGCTGCGGCGTATCGAAGCGGTCTAGCAAATACGTGAGCAGTGACGATACGAAGAAGCTGAATTGACGGCACCTCGTAGATTCTTCTGGATCTCAATGCAACGATTCGTCGGAGATTCTCCATTGAAGGTTGCCACGGGAGCCGGGCCGCCTAAAACACTGATGAAAGTCAATCTGTATACAATTCCCATAAAGAAATACCTCTGATGCAAGAATTGATGCAGCCTTGATGGTAGAGATCTTGACAGCGTCCGCCCGTTCAGGTTCTAAACATGCTGCGAAAAGTCGAAGCGATTCATCTTCTGGGAGGAAACGGAATACTGCGACCAGTGCTTCGGCGTATGTCCCAATGTCAATCTCGTCAAATGAATCCCAGAACGGCTTTTGTTTCACTCCAGCCAGTATAGCCATCTAATAGGTCAATGAGTCTCGTACACTCTTATGCCTCCATGGCACCTTCGTACCTTGATCTCATGTGCGATATCCGTAGCGAGATGCCTCAGCGGTAACTCACCGTCGGGCGAAATTCTGAAACCCGCGCGACACATGTCAATAGCACAGACAAAGGCCACATCCGACAACTTTGAATGCGTATTCACGTGACGGACAAGGTCTTCCACAAAGCGAACATCTTGCTGTGCTGATTGAGCAAGTGAAGTAAAACAACATAAACGAGGATACTTACTTTTCGATGGGAAGAAGACTTCTGAAGCTGCATGAAGTTTACAGTGCGAGAATGCGTATCGATTTGATAATCGGTACTTAGTCGATCAGTCCACAATGAAGAAAGGATGGTCAGCGTGGGCCACAGAGCTCGCTCTCGACCTGGTTCATTGGCTAAGTAAAGGAGGTCGAAGACGCGTTCGGCCGATCCTTCGAGTTTGCCCCGTGTACGGACAGCTTCGTTATATTCTTGAGGATAAAGTTCGACCCAGTTCCACAAAGCCATACGAAGGGGGATCGCGACCGCTGCTTGCGCCTGTTTTTTCATGTTTACGAGAAGGGACGATAGCTCGTGAAGAACCTGGACAAGACGCGACCTGTCCATGGCACTGTGAGTCACGAGCAACAAGTCAACCGTGTCCGGGTTGTCCTCGGCTGTGTTCGCGAGATAGTGAATCTTCGTGCGTATGCGATGGAAGACTACCATCCAATTCGAAGCAGACAAATAATACACAATACGCCCAGCGAACTTGCTGATGAGAATGTTGAGGGCCATCGTTGACTTGACAAGTGCCATGTGGGTGCGCTCGAAATGAAATGCGCGGCTGAACTGGCCCTGACCGGAAGCGGCACCGGAAGATTGGAAAGAGGTGGCAGATGGCTTGAACCTGAGGAGAGGCTTTGAAGCTTGGGAAATGTGAGGTGGCAAAGGCGGGCCATCATATGTATGGTCGTCCGGGGTTGAGATGGGTATGTCAACGGACTCAAAATCGTGGATGGAGGCGTCAGGAGCAAGGTTGGAGGATGACATTAAACGGCTCTCTGGAGAGGCTGTTTGTCGAAGATAGAGCACCATGACACTTAAGATGTAGCGTGCACAATTGTCGTCGAGCGGATCTATCTCTACCCAAGGAAGAGGCGGCGTTGAAGAGGAGAATTCTGAGGACGGTTTGTGGGTGCTCCTGGAGTGCCATGTACTGGATGAAGCAGTAGAGGTGTTGATACTTTCGGGTGTCTGTCCTGTGATTGAGCTTGGTTTGCTCATTCGTGAACCGGATCGAGGTTGCTCTTCTTGACGAGAGCTCCATCTGGAAGACATGGACACGGACAAGATCTTAAGAATAAATAGTTGAGATTGGAGAGCTTCTGTAGTCATGGCTCCAGTGGAGTCGATTTGCTATTGCGGCGCGTAAAATGAGGAACGGATGGAGTGGGGAGCGGAAGAGGTACGACGGACCTTTGTGAGTCGTTCGAGCAGCTCGCTAAGGGACCATGCAATGATATCGAGAGAATCACTGGCAAGCTCGACAAGTGCATCGACTGCGCCTTGAGTGGCTGGATCGCCCTCGACCACGTCCAAGGCAAGGCCGGAATTGACGGGTAGCTAAAGGAGACAGAGCTACCGGGGGAAACGAAACACGTGGAGAAGGTAACGGACCTTGTTCTTTATTCTGTTGATGAGTGCCTGCACGTTTTTCTGCTGAGGGGTTGCTGAGGCCGCTGAATAGGCGATGGACGGGGGTTGGGTGAGACCATTTCCGAGACCGTGGTGAGAATCGTTGCTTTTGTGGGCTCTGAATGAGGTTTGTACGGATGCAGGGTGTCCAGCTGATGCAGACCCTCTGCGGATTGGCATGGCTGCAGAGTGCTGACGACCAGAGGACGAAGACGTATTTGCGGAACACGCTCGTCCGTGCGAGAATCCGAAACTTGGAGACTGGGCGTCAGTCGCTTATGTAATAACATCGCTGAGGCTCAAGTACGAATATGATGAGTCTGACACGACTTCTGAGGCTGGTCTGTGGAGATGAATGCAACTTGGAGACTAAATTTCGGATTTTTATCGAAATAGGCTGTCGACAATGCGACGATGTCAGAGATTCAGAGCCAGTGCCATGCACTGGAAGGGTATCACACAGCCACGGTGGGATCCATATGGACCCACAAAAGGCAAGGACTCAGATCAAGCTTCAAGTTGGACCGACACGGGTAGGTAAATGCGTAGATCCCAGACCGGACAGCAACGACAGTACTGTACTATTGTTCGCTATTCCGGGGAAAAGTGGTGCGTGTCTTTGTCTATTGTACTCTAGATCGAGGCAACTCTGAATGCCAGTGGTCTGGGCATCATAGTATCCACGCAGTGTCAGCGCCGCACCCGTTGCATGGCCGATGCCGATGCCAGCTAAGCAGCATGCTGGGCATTGAGAAACAACCGCAGACTTGTTCTTTCTCAACTCCGACGACCGCAGTACTCTCCGCGAGGGACGTGTATTGTCTTTGATCGATTTATTTTTCGTTTCAGGCCTCCTCTCCCATTCCCTATCCAACCGGCCCCTCTTCTTATCTTAGCCCCCGACTAAACACGCATATCGCTCCCATTTTGCTTGCATCGCATCGCATTGCTGTCGCCCTTTCCAGGTTTTCTCCCTTTCTTCAGATTCGCTTTCGTGCACTAGTTACTCGTTTGTTCCTTCGTCGTTTCCATCTTGATTTTGAAAGAACTACCCCCAAATATCTCAATCGATTCTTTTCTCTCTCAAGATCTCATGTCCCGCCCCGACCCACATGATCTTTCGCATCCGCTTGGTCTCGCAAATCCTCGTTCCCCTACGGACGTTGATCAGATCACTCTTCCTAGTTATCCGGCTTCCACATCTCCCAGCTACAAAGCGCCGCTAGATCGTCGCTTCTCGCACACCTTTGCTGTATATCCGGCCACCTCGGCAACTTCCCGCTACGGAATGCACATACAGGACAAGGAATTCAACCCTCCCCCTGCCCAGATCGACGGTTGGTCCGCCTTATCCAACAGGCACACACCTTCTTTCTCCGTTCCCCATCTCTCTTCCTCCAACCACCACCACTCCCCTTCCGTGCCCACTCATCCCGCCATCCTCCCCGCCAGCCCTTCCCGCCACAACCCTCCTTCAGAGGTAGAGCAGCGTGATCCCCTGCTCCAACGCTCATCTGTTCACACCTCTCGAGACCACCAGTCCGTAGTCTCAGGTACGCCTTCCCCGCCCGGCAACACTAGCTCTGTTTTGCTCCTTTCCACTCTCTGGTGGAGTGACCTCGAACCCTGGATGGACGAAGAATATGCAAAACAAGTTTGTACCTTGATGGGTTGGGATCCTGTCAACATTAGGGTACCCAACTGTCCCTCCGACGCTTCCGGTCAGCCAGCCAACAACCTGGGGTACTGCTTCTTGACCTTCCCATCTCCTTCCGTCGCCGCATCGGTACTTGGCCAGGTCAATGGTGACAGTGGCGCGCCGCCCGTCACAATGCCCAACTCGAACAAACCTTTTGCGCTCAATTGGGCAACCTCGATTCCTAGCACCATCGCATCTACTCTTTCTGCTCCTGGCGGTGTCGTATCGCCTGTACAACAGCAATACTCGAAGGAGTATAGTATTTTTGTCGGCGACCTTGCACCTGAAACGTCCAACTCCGACCTGGTTGCGGTATTTCGGAACCCAGTCCTTGGTTTACGGAACGATCGCGAACCCAAATTTATACGTCCTTTCCTGAGTTGTAAGAGTGCGAAGATCATGCTCGATCCAGTCACTGGTGTATCTAGGGGATATGGTTTTGTCAGGTGAGAGAAAATCTGTGCTATGACTACCTGTCGCTCAAGATATCTTCCATAGATTCACCGATGAGGCCGATCAGCAGCGCGCTCTTATTGAGATGCATGGCCTATACTGTCTCTCCCGTCCAAGTGTGTTTCCTTTTCCCTTGATTACTGATCCTGACTTCTGATCGTCCATTCTCAGTGCGCATATCTCCTGCAACGGCAAAATTTAAACCACACCAAGTCGCTTTGGATCTTCCATTAGTCCAGTTTCCTGTAAATCCCCGTGCAACCGATTCAAGAGGGAGCAATTTGACTGTATCGATACCCTTGTCCAACGGTAACCAAGTGAGAAGTGTCTCCTCCCCTATAGCTTCCTCGAGAAGCGCAGGACCCGCCTCGACAACTCCGGTTGGATCTTCTGGTTCAGGATCATCACTCACTACAAGTGGCTCTGGATCCGTTCCCTCGCTTGGTTCCGGATCGAGCACTAGCGTTTCATCGGGTGCACTCACTCCCGCATCTTCGGACGACATGGTCAATCTCACTCAAAACCTACTAGCACAAGCCACACAACAGTATGGTTCCGCGACCAAGGGAAACAACGCTGCCGATATTTCCTCGATTTCATCGGGTGTTGCGCAAGACTCTCATGACGTTGCATTGCCACGTTACACGATCTCAGAAGAATCGTGGAAGCACCACGCTCAAGCACGCGCTATTCTTGGGAATCTGATCGGACCAAATGGCGAACAGCTCACTTCCACCGATCCGTATAACACGACCGTATTTGTTGGAGGTTTGTCTCCTCTGATCTCTGAGGAGACTCTGCGAACTTTTTTTGCGCCGTTTGGAGATATTCATTATGTGGGGGTGATCCATTCTTGTATCTCTTGTCCGTCCACTCATGTGATTTCCCGCAGGTCAAAGTCCCCGTCGGAAAGCACTGTGGGTTCGTACAGTTCGTCCGCAAGGTAGACGCGGAGAGAGCTATCGAAAAGATGCAAGGTTTTCCAATCGGTGGAAGCAGAATTCGGTTGAGTTGGGGGAGAAGTCAATGTATACTTTCGTTCCTTGTGTGTCGCCATCGTCATTCATGATCCTTTCAGATAAAGCCGCTCAGGCTGCAGCACAGGCGGCACAGGCGGCCGCCTTTCAGGCACAGTTTCAAGCACAGTTGCGAGCTCAACTTGCTTCGGCCCAGGTGTCTTTATCGCCTGAACAAACCCTTCAACTTTTACAGAACCTCGGTGCCAATGGGAATGGAGTCGGTGGTCCGGACACGCTTCTGACCGCCGAGTCCGACTTCGGAGGGGGCGCAGCGTCTGACGAAAAGATTCGGGCATTCTTAACGAATCAAACCCGCGGCGAGGCCACGAATGCGCACACGCTGTATGATACTTATACAACGGATCAGCACCACATCAGGTCGCAGCTCCACTCGTCTTTCTCTCCCTTCTCACCAGATCCTAACACTTATGCACTCGGTGATCACAAAAGGGGCTCAGTTGACTTGGTAACCGCGAATTTTTTGTCACAGTCCTTGAACCCTTTCCCTTCCAGATTCGACTCGGGTGTGTTGGATGGAAATACGATTGCTGATCGTCCCATCGGTCCGTTCCGGGTTTCTAGCGGTGCTCACCAACTTGGCGCGTACTTCGACGACTCCAGTCGGTCGAATGAAGCCAGCCGTTCTGGTTCCCGCCAAGAGCCAGTCTCTCGACCGACCTCTTCTCATGGACGCTCTAGTCGTCACGATGCCCGTGAGGAGCAAGACCCTATCCATGATCTTAATGGTACACTGGCGAGTCTTGACTTGGACTCCAGGAGCCCGTGGAGACCCACGGCCCCACCTACTGAGCGTAACACTGCATGCTGAACACCCATACTACTCCACTCAACTCCCTTTCGTTTCCGTTCTCTTTCTTTACTTGCCGTGTTCCACATTCCACTTCGCTTTATGATTACTGTCCTGTTTCCTTTGAAGTGCTAACTTCATCTCCGAATCCATCCGCCCCAACTTCCTCTTGAGTTCCACAAACTAATTATTATCACATCGGATTATCTATTGGGCTTTGCTCTTGTTACCCCCGATCGCTCTCGACATGCGCACTCGTATATAACGTTTTGTCTTGTCTCTGTCGTCAGCTTATTTTGTCGTTCTTGTTTTGTGTTCCTGCAGCACCGCTCGTTCCCCAACGGCGGATGGAAGCAACTTGATGTTTCTTAGCCGACTGTATCCTGCATTGCCTTCTCACATGATGTGCCTATTCCAAACTCTTCATAATCGTCAGAGATGTTGTGACCTAAATCATCATTCTGTGGTATATGTAACTTTGTAAGGTACAAAAGGAGAAAATCGATAACGACGTGAGCTGCAAGTATGGATGACGCATCGAGAGTACAACCTAAGCGGTCAGAAGATGGTCTGGAAGACAATTAGTAGAAATGAAATGAAGGAAGGGCATAATGGTAGCCTCATTGGTAGGTGCCGACTGCACGAGCATAAGAAACATAGAACCAAGTGGCTACAGTGTCGGCCTATACGCTTGAAACGCTGTTCAAAAGAGCAGCACGACCAGCTGCGCCAAGACCCTCGTTTGCCTCGTCTCCAAGGAAACCACTCGCCCCGGAAGCAGCTTGGTTGCTCAACTGGCCAGCAATGTCACTTTGAAGCTGCATTGGCACAAAAACGACCTTGCTATTCGCAGACCGAGCCATCTGCTGCAATGCCTCGAGCTGTCGGATCTGCATAGCTGCAGGGGAAGCCAAGATATCGGCAGCCTGACGCATAAGTCGAGCAGCATCAACCTCTGCACGTGCAGCGATGACTTTGGATTCTCCGATCCGCTTTTGCTGAGCGGCAGAAGAGAGCGATGCCGAGACCTCGGGGCTGAAGATAATGTCTTTGATGAGAATCCCCTCGATGGCGACACCCCATTTGTCGGCAACATCTCCGACGATCTCAGCGATTTCAAAGGCGATCGCTTCGCGCTCGGTGACGACACTCTGGACTGCGCGAGCACCGACAACATGACGCAAAGTTGTCTGGGCACGCTCGGTGAGCGCCTGGCGAAGGTCACTGATACCAAAAGCTGCACGATAAGGGTTCGTGATCTGGAAATAAATCACGGAGTCACTGTTTCCAGAATTAGGATGGTATACGAAAGAGCCATCGCGATGGAGCGGAAGACGCACATCTCGACGTTGACATTGTCACGTGTGATGACGGTCTGCTTGCCGATGGGACTAATTTGTATCTTGACATCCACGATTCGCAGAGATTCCGTGCAAACGTTGACCTGCACGAGGCCGGGATCCACAGATCTGTAAAAGTGGCCGAAGCGTGTGACCAAACCCACGGAACCTTGGAATAGTGTATGAGAACAAAATAGGGCTGTGAGTGAAATGATCCCTACCCTGCTGAACATTACGGAATGGGTTCGGGACTGGGCAGCATGGGACAGCACCAATGAATCCAACAACAGTGCCAAGGCCCTGAAGGAAAGAGCCATAGATACCATGCGTCACCTAGATTGATAGTTATACGTAGGTACAATGTAGAACGAGAAAGCTGCAGGGGCGTACCTCGCCAGTTCCCAAATCCTGAGCGTAGGATGGCTAGTGCCGCAATGTCAGGCAAGAGTCTAGTATTCCACACAATGCGATAGTCTTACCTGCATTTCGCTGCGTTTGAGGGGGTGTACCTTGATCATGTGTGTCTTCCCATCCAAAACATCAGGACGTTTTGAAAGGTTGTGATCCTCCGTGACTGCAGATGTTGAGGGCTGCATTGTCGGAGAATGAGAAGAGCTCATACCGTGAGGGGCGTCGTGGTCAACGACATTCCCACGTGATGAGCTGGGGGAGGGAATACGGTCCTTGCGGTCGATGATGTCCAGTTCGTTGGCGTTCGACATCTTGGAGCTTGTAGAGACTGATGGCTTTGAAGCCTTCGACGACGTCGACAGCTTATAAACGACTGGTGGGGTCCGTTAGCGCTTGACGTGCCGGTTCACAGCAATTTTAAGTTGACTGGTGGAGACTGGGAAAAACACTGCACGAGTTATTCTGGAGGCGCAAGTCCGCAGCAGCGTCGCATGTACATATATATTGTGACCGAGATTTGTTCCGGGGGGCGCTCTTGTAGACGTGCAACGCACCATAACCCATGTGATGCAGTCCCCGCAATGCCAATGAAGAGCGCAACGTCCTAAAAGGTACCGTCGGTTATAGAGAGACAGTTTCGAATCAGAAACCTTTGACACCGACGTGAACGCAGTGTGTACAGCTTCAAGTTGCTAGACAGCATTATAGGTGGGTTTTTCGAGGGGCAGATGACCGGGACCAGACTGAGTCCGAATTATTCCGTCCCTGCTTTCTTTCGGTCGCTCGACTATCGGACTAATAAGACATGCAGGAAGACACGCGCAGCTATTGGCTCATCAAGGCAGAGCCTGATTCGCGTGTTGTGAAAGGGAAAGACGTCAAGGCAGGTCTCCACACATCGCTATACATTGTCGCTGAAGTTGTCGCAACAGTTCAGCATTGACGACTTTGAGTCGGTAGGAACTACTGCATGGGAAGGCGTTCGCAATTATGAAGCAAGGAATCTGATGAAAGAGATGGTTCTCGGAGACAGGGTGAGCCAGTACCCAACGTGGCAGAGTTCTCTTAGTGCAGCTCGCCATAGGTTCTATTCTACCACTCCAACTGCAAAAATCCAGGTTAGTAAATAATAGCTCTCGTGCGCAGAGGCCAAGGTATCTCATGTGTAAATTTAGGTATTGCTGGCTTCGCCGAGGTGTGCTGCGCCATCGCTCTCCAAAGTTCTATGCTTAGTTATCTTTAGGTCTCCAAAGAGGCTTACCCTGACTGTATGCTTTGTCGCACATCTTAGAATTCCGTCGCCACCGACTGATGAGCCGGTGAACAGATACCGCATGGGATAGGTGCGTACATTTTTTTCCAGAAGGCCCATCCTGTTCCGTCCGAGAAATACCCTTTGACCAGTGCACATCCATATTTCGATGAAGTGAGAGGTTTATGCGACCAACCAACTTTCCGCAGTCACTTACTGCCTCACTATACCGCTAGAAATCGGATGAGGACAACCCCCGATGGTTTATGGTGGATGTAATGTTTGTATCACGGGCACGGCACTTCGTTCCGCTATCCCTGCTTCGTCATCTTGCCGACCTTCCGTCCGCCACACCCCCTGCAGCGATCAGTTATGTGGAGGAGGACGGTATCAATGCGATTAAAGGTATGTGCGCTCTCCACATGATCTCCGACAGTACCTGAAACCCACTTCTCGGAGCTATGCCTCTGATCACCCGTGGACGCCTCAGTGTGCAGCGGGTATCTGCAGCGTGCTGGGATGTTATGCAGGCGATGGCCGATGAAGGTGGTTGGGAAAGCATGTCTTTTGAGAGGAAAGCGACCAAGGCCCGTCGTCTTGTAGATGAAACACGAACCTCTCGACAGGGAACAAAACATTCGGCGGAGCTACACGTTGGCGGCGCAAAAAGAGACGATGGGAGGAAAAGAAAGCTATCAGCCTCTACTTCACCAGAAGACGAGGGGCAGCATCTAGCACCTCGCCGTAAATCCTTGCGAAGCAAAAGGTAGTTGTAGCCGGATGTGCATCAGTGTATTGTACTGGAGTGTTGTGATTATATTAGTGTCGTATGGTCACTTGCACACAGCACTTGCAGCAAGGAAACCAAACTTGCTGTTTTTCCCACTCTCCCCAACAGTCAGACCGCTACAGCCTGCATCCTGCTGGGTTTAGCGTGCGTAACAAACTTCCCATCCACGATTCATCCTCTCCACCACTCGCTATATGTCTCTCCTTGCCTCTGTTGTGAAGCCTATAGCCTACATCTCTCTTCCAGTTCTCTTATTCCGCTCCATCGCGAATACATCCCCAATCGGTCGTTATTACTGGCGAGTCAGCATCTTCTTGGGCAGTCTTGCCGTCGTATCAGCATGGGGACTTGTCGTGGCAGTTGGCATGACCATTGTCGGCCGACGACACGACGTCAACTATGTTGTCGCCCGAACCTTCTATAACTTGGTTAGCAATGCACTTGAATTGGAGGTGGAGGTAGAGGGTGAGGAATATCTGCAAACGCGGCCAACCGTCATGGTTGGAAATCACCAGAGTATGCTTGATGTCTTGTACCTGGCGAGGTCAGTGCCCTGTGTTATATTTCGTGGTCTGTCTTGGTCTGACCCACGTTTCTTGGCTGACATTCACTCAGAATGTTTCCTGCCAAGGCGTCCATCATGGCTAAGCGGGAGCTTCAGTGGACACCCCTTGGTCCTTGGATGTACATGTCAGGCGCGATTTTCATTGATCGCGGAAACAGCACAAGTGCATACAAATCTTTAGAAGCTGCGGGCGAGGAGATGAAGCAAAAGGATATTTCTTTGATGATGTACCCAGAAGGAACACGGCATAACGAAGAAACGCCTACCCTGTTACCGTTCAAAAAGGGCGCCTTCCATCTCGCTATCCAGGCTGGTCTACCTGTCACACCGGTTGTTTGTGAGAATTACTGGAGGTTGTACCATAAGGGTGTATTCGGGACAGGCGTCATCAAGGTCCGAGGTCAGGTGGATACACTATTAATTCTGCGTTTGCTGATGAATACGAATGTCCACAGTCCTTCCACCCATCCATACTACTGGTTTGACAGCGGCGGATGCTGCCGATCTTGCGACGCGCATACGAGAGCAAATGCTCACGACTTTACGTGACATCTCCGTCAAGGTAGAGGGTGGCGAAGACGGCAGACTGAAGGTTCTCCCCGAACCGACACCCGAACCATCACTAACCGAGGAACCTTCTGACCCCGCTGCGACAGACAATGTCGCTCCTGGCATTCCAGCAACACCCAGCGAAGAGACGCCTAGTGAAACAAGTGAGCCATCCAGGTCCGTGCAAAGCCTGCGGCCAGATGGGAGTGTTAGCGAGTACGGGGAGACAGACGACGAGGGTATGGTTCATATCAGGACACCGATTCACTGATCTGAGTGGTAGCGATTACGTTCGCGCCCTCTAACAACGAGCTTTGATACCCTTGTTTTCTATCGCTGTGTCGGCGACGTAATACATTGGCATAACCAAGCAACCCTGGACTTCGATGTACTGGTATAGAAGGACGAATGCAGTAAATAGCAAATATCTTGTGCCTTTGGGGGCTTCAAGTTGAAGTTTACATAAAACGTGTTACCATCATGTGGCCATGGGCCACGTCACGTTTCCGGAGAGTATTACCTTCACCGTACGTCACACGTGCGTACCACTCGAATACGATTTTGTCAGCACTGACTGCGTCCCTGGCAGTGATTGGTACACCAAAAAAGGTCAAACACTTGAGCTTGCAGATGTGAGCAGCCAAGATTAGGGTTTTAAAATGTGATTATTTAATATTGTCAAAGCCGAATCGGAAACTGATATGTACGGTACCAGCGAGATCCGTCACCCAAAAACCCATGGGCGGAATACTTCTGTATTCACTTTGCAATGCATAATATACCGTGTCAGCGGCACGGGGAACTTTTGGAAGCACATCTGCTCCCATGCAATCCACGAAACTGACAATTTGCGTCTAGATCAGAGGACCTCTACAATATTCAATGGTCTGCGAAATTTCTCGAATCAGCGGCGGAATTCTCCGCTTGCGTTAACCTGTGACAAATTGTGGTAACATGGCGCATCTACCCCATCTGGTGAAACCCACCTCCGCTTCGCTAAATTCTGTATGAGCTTCGTGCTCACACGTTTGGGCCCAGAGTTTGTTACGATAACTCCGGTGTATTCCATTTCTCCCACCGTCCCTCGCGTGCTTTTCCCTGCCTGAACGGGTTGGTTTGTCGCGGAGGTATATAGGCCTCTGACCCGTTTCGCGACGAGTCGGAAATGAGGCTAATTCTCAGCCACAGTTGCGCAAATATATAAGCTATCCCAGCTCTTTCGGATCCACACCCCATCGATTTTTCTGCTCCTTCCTGTCTGATACACCTACCGCTCCCTTATTAGTGGAGGTATACGTGACCAATGACGCCTTTCATCTTACCTGGTACGTGTCTCGTCGTATTTGGCTCTTGCTCTTGTCGCTAAGACCGTGATTTAGAATGTTGGGGTCATCGCGGTGTACGTAGTCGGTTGTCGAAGTTCCGCGCACCTAGTAGTTAATCTTTCTCCTACAGGCCTCCGCAGCATTTCCCGAGAACACGCTCGCCAGCTTTGAAGCTGCCATACGCGATGGGGCTGAAGGCATCGAGAGCGGTATTTAGGCATCCTTCTTGAGGGGTCTTGACTGTAACCCGTGTCTCAGACGTCCATGTCTCTGCGGACGACATGGTAGTCATGTTCCATGATCCTGGTGAGTAAGCCCTCGACGATCTTCTTTACCCTTTTTGGTAACATGCACCAACGTGCGCAAAATGAAGCTCTTGACAGGACGACGGATTCGCAAGGTACTCATCACACCATTTGGGCACGTTCGACAAGTGACCAATGGGTTCAGGTCTAATCCGAGAACGGAACTGGTACGGCGAAGACGGTATGCAACATCTTCGCACCAAGAAGGAGCCCAAGCAATCCATACCAACGTTTGCGGAAACCGTCGCACTACTAATGAAAGTGAGTCAGCCTCGCTTACGGGATGAGCATCCTCAGCCTCATCAACCTGAACTTGCCTAGCCTGAGAATCAGCACGTGAGGTTCAACGTGGACGTCAAACTGCAGAACGATCCGGACCGTCTCTTCCGGCTAATGCATGCCATTCTTTCCGAGCAACCAGAATGGGAAACAAAACTTGCACCACGCATCCTACTTGGACTGTGGCATCCGCGTTTTGTGGCGTATGCAAAAGCGAGATTACCCTATTGCCGCAGGTCGCACATCGGTGTTAGTACTACCTTGGCACGCGAGTACTTCTGGGATGATGTCGAAGTATTTTCGATGGCGTTTTCTACGTTGGCAGGCATTGACGGCCTGAAGTGAGTCAGAGCTTAACGTCGTTCAAACCCGGTTTATATTCATGTCTTCTTCCCCAGCTTCCGCAGAGAGTGCAGAGCTGCGGGTAAAAAGCTCATGATATGGACAGTGAACGAACCAGAGCATATGATGGAAGTGAGTGGACATTGTCTTGTGTGATGGCCACTGGTTGACTGTCTTGAAAAAGTGTGTACGTTGGGGAGCCGATGTCATCCTGACCGATGTGACAAAGAAATGGCTGGATTTGCGAGAGGCGCTGAGAGGTACGGACACACCGCACCATGTTCCCTTTGTTGGCGGTATTGATAAGCTGACTATTATAGCCGACTATGATACCACGCTGGCACAGCACGGTCGCTGGTTTCTTTGGACGACATGGAAATTTTACCTTCCTGGTATCATGTTACATCGTGCCAGCAAGTATGCCCTGGAGAAGATCGCCGGTCCATTCGACAAATTCTCACTGCCGGAGCCGATTGCGATCGAGGGTGTACCAGTTTGAGGCGGTCCGGTTCGGAGTTCAAGATAATCAGGGGATTTTATTCGTCTATTATTAGGTGTCCTGACTCATTCCAATGAGGGGTGTCACGATGGCCTAGGAAATAGACGTGATATGATGTTGTTTATCTCGTCGTTTTGAGGGTGGAAATTGAAATCTTGTGTAGCTATCGAGGCTTTGAAGTGTACCCAAGTTGCCCTTGCGTTATTGTGCACGTGGCGAGTGAAAGTAACCGAGTCATGCTTAGTCATCAGAGCAGCTGTCCACACGCTGAGGGGTGGTGCATGTGGTCAGACCGAGTCACGGAGGTAAATCCTCAATTTCTCCTCTTACCGTTGACACAACCTTGACCTAGCGTCACCGGGTTGGCCCTATCTGGTTTCCACAGCGGTCCCGACGCGACTCAGGGCACGTTGACTCCGACTCATCATGATGCACTCGACCTATTACTATCCAAGCAACCACCGCATACAGCTTGCTACTCCTACAACCCACCGCAGACGAATTTCTGTCTCAAAGCCGTCTTCCGAAACTATCCAGACTCTTCCGGCATATTCCTCACCACCTGATTGCGGAAACGCTTTTAGCTCGTCCCCACTCATAGAGGTAGAGTCCGACAGACCACCAGATTACCCCGAAACCGCGGACGAGGCAGACGCCGACACAGAGGGCGAACAAGAAGAGCATGTAGACTTCGTAAAACACCATCTAGTCCACCCTCTTTCTCGACGGTTGCCCCCTTACGTTCGCAGACGCAAGCGAGTCCCTGCGGCTGCTTCTGATCCTTTCCTTGACACACTACTTGAACGCAGTGTACACGCGCTCGAGATGTCTAACACTCTGCTTCGCTCCACCATATCCGCGCAGTCCAGTCTTTCTACTCTCGTTTCGTCTGAAGACGAATCCGATCGCGTCCTGGAGGTGCGTGCTCGGAACCTTTCTACTCGGATCAAGGCGAGCAATGGCGTGCACGAAATGTGGATGGAACACCTGGAAGAGATATCAGAAGGGGTTGATAAGTTATTTGGGGAAGAGAGCAGAAGTCTCCCGGTTTCTCGTTCTGACGAGAGGGCTGTCAGCCGAAGTCTGCCCACAACCACCGTCCCAGATCTCCGACATCGAAGAAGACCGTCAATTCTAGAGTTGCATAGGCCTCCGAATTCTCACCTTCAGTATTCGCATCCTACTCGTGACATATTGGTTGCACATGCTCCCAGGGCGCTTACGCAGTATGTCGAATCCACCGCGGATCCACAGTTGATATCACTGCCTTCTACGTTGGGACTAAGGGCATCCGGTTCATCTCATTCGGTTCATTCTCGAGACACCGTTTCTGCGTATCGTCGGGAGACACACCCTTCGTCCGCGGTAGGAGTTTTCCCCGAGATACGACCTGAGGGCACCACTCCAGCGTATCACCTTCTGTCGAGTCTTGTCAAGCGTTCGGGCTCTCTGTCACCCCCTTCATCTGTTCGGGTGTTGCGTACTTTTGACAGGTGTGCATCTGTGAGCCCGACTGGCACGGTGCGAGGCTCTAAGCCTTCGTTTTCACCTTCCTTTCCGCGAATTGCGTACACGTCTCCAGATGGCAGTCACTCAGGAAACCAAGCAGTATCAAGATCCCGCTCAGCGATACCCTGGAGGACCTCCACTCCGCCTCTACTACCAACAATGCCTCCTGACGAGGAACACTCGCCATCATCATCAGACTCTTCTGATCATCCGACCGGGTATCGAACTGTCCAGTCATTGCGTAAAATTCTCGACGACCACCCTTCTTCAGCGTCCGTCCATACCTTACAGCGCAAAGATCCGAGGCCCCGTGGTGCTCCTACTTTTCTTCCTTTCACTCCCCCTCCTGCTCCGATCCAGGGCACGTCGACGGCTACGGCATCCATATCGCGACTATACACCAAGGGTCGTCATTCAATGTC